>KN823053.1:111216-134584 GCA_000827465.1 Tulasnella calospora MUT 4182 | reverse complement strand
CTGCCTGCCCACAGAGAAACCCACAAACCTCGAGCTGCATTCCCAAGCGAGTCAGAGTCCACTGTCCGGGATTACGCTCCTTCTCCGCTTCCTAGAGATGAAAGCCTTTCTCGAAAACAGGGAACTATGAATCTTCGGCCACGCTATCAATCAGATTTGGAGGCGACTCGGCTTACCTTGACGAGGCGCGGATCCTCGAATGCTGCCCCCAACGGCTCGCACCGCAGAGGATCTCACGGAGCGGAAGAACACAGCATAGCCCCGCGTGGCCGATTCGACCCTTCTCAGAATCTGGGACAAGCCTTCGCTAGCTCTACCAACTTGGCACGTGCTTCGTCTGTGGCCAGTGCAAAGGGAGGCAGCACTATGAGGAGAACGATCGTCGTGAGGGAGGAAGGCAGAGTTCCGATGCACTATGTGAGTTGGCAATACAAAACTTGGTGTTTCCCGCACGTTTAACTCATTTTCATTAATAGCAACTTGGCAACTGTATTGGCAGAGGGCAGTTTGGCTCCGTTTACCGTGCGTTAAACATCAACACAGGACAGATCGTCGCCGTCAAGCGAATTCGTCTCGAAGGGCTTCCGGAATCAGAAATCACCCAGCTTATGAAGGAAGTCGACTTGTTGAAGCGACTTCATCACCCGAGCATTGTCCAGTACGAAGGCATGGTTCGGGATGATGACTCTTTGGATATCGTCCTCGAGTATGTCGAAAACGGGTCTCTTGGACAAACTCTGAAGGCTTTCGGAAAATTCAATGAGAAGCTGGTTGCGACGTATGTGACGAAGATTCTGGAAGGGCTTCACTACCTTCACGAGCAGCAAGTGAGTGATCATTGCATGTCGGCCAGGAGACATCTCTTAACTTTCATTTGTAGGTCGTCCATTGTGACTTGAAAGCGGCCAACATCCTCTCGACCAAGAACGGGAACATCAAACTCTCTGATTTCGGTGTCTCCTTGACCCTGAACGCCATGGAGAATGCCAAGGAAACGGCGAACAACGTCGCTGGCACACCGAATTGGAGTGAGTGACCGCTTTTATGCTTCAACTTCTCGAATTTAACACAGTACTGTGCAGTGGCTCCCGAGGTCATCGAGCTCAAGGGTGCCTCGACCGCATCTGACATCTGGTCTCTGGGCTGCACGGTTGTCGAGCTCTTGACCGGCAAACCACCCTACAGCGAGATTGACAACACTCTTGCGGTCATGTTCCGCATCGTAGAAGACGACAAAGCCCCTATTCCAGATGGTTGCTCTGAAACTTTGCGTGACTTCCTTGCCCAGTGTTTCAGGAAGGATCCAGATCAACGTCCAACTGCCGAGAGCCTATTCGAGCACCCATGGCTCAAGCGGACGTGGGGTCTACACAAGGCAAGTCTCTACAATGTCACCGTGTACTTTCGGTATGCTTACGCAATTTATCCTCCAGGAGCTTCGCCCCGACGATAGTGTCCCTTTCCTGCGAAGGATCAGCACAGACTTGCAAGCTCGCCAATTATCCATTCAGAACCTAGCAGAAGTTGCCCGTACGCAAAGCACGAGTCCCGCTTCTCCTTTGACGACATCGCCTGGAGAGCCAGAGTTTGTCGTCAAGCCACATTCCTTTGTCAAGACCTCGTTCAGCAAACGTAAGCTTCCATGATATCCTAAAGCTTTCAGTCGCTAAATCTCTCCCCTGTAGCCGTCACTTGCAAAGTCTGCCAGCAATCTGTCAAGAAGAGTGCAGTCCTCTGCGAAGAATGCAGCCTCATTTGCCACGCGACCTGCGCCAAAGACGCCTCGTCCCACTGCGATGTTCGAGCACAACTGCTATTATATTCCCAATACGCGCAAGCTGGGCTCGGAAACGGCTCTCCGCGAGTGGCTTCTTCCAGTGCCCTGCCTTCCCCCGGCCCTCCTCCATCTCCAAGACCCCTTGATGTCCCCTTGTCGGGGTCACCATCCGTGAACAACACCAAGTTTTTCGTCCCACCGTGGAAGCGTCTTTCGAAAGCCTCAACACCCGACGCCAACTCCGTTATGGGTGGTGCAGATGAACGCGGTAGCCAGAGGCGAAGTGGCAATTTCCTATTCCGACGGAGCGAGGATCGTTCAAGGTCAAGGCGGGATAGCATGGCTGGAGGAAGTCAAAACTCTGCAAGCACCAGAAGCGCTGCGACCCGCGAAAGCCAGCGCAGCACGTCAAGAATGCCGGGTGATCTGGGCCAAAGTCGTATTTCGACCATAACATTCGAGGCAGAGCCCGAGCTGCCTGCGCCTCAGTCAACTCCTCTTCAAGCCTCGATGCAACTGGTCAATGATCCTACTCGACGCACACGACGAAGTCGCAAAGATTCACGTACAGATTCCAAGGATTGTGTCATTCAGTAATGCGACGCTGGCGTCGAGTGGTTATTTCGTTTTCAAACTTTTTATTCGTTCTTTCTTCTTACGCTTCTTCTATTCTACGGTAGCATATTAGGTTTGTTTTCTCCCCCATGTGTACATTTTACTAGTTTCGCTTTGCGTTTGCACCGGACCTGACTCTCGTTCCTCTACGTTTTCATCTGACTGCTCCTATTCCCCCCACTATGTCCATACCCCCTCACTACAATTTTCTTTCGTTTCTCGTTCTGTACATGCAATCCGGCTCGGCCACACTCTGCATTCCGCATCATAATATCTCTCGTTTCCGTTTCTGAAATTAGTTTTTCCGTAACCGTTTGCTTGTCCTTACTGGAATTTCAATACACACGCAGTCGAGTAAAGCAGTTTTACGCTAGCGAGCAGCAAAACAATCGAGTGATGTATTAAGTTACTGGGGAGTTTTGGGTTTCCGGGCCCAAAAGAGATAATTGCAATCTAACTCCATCGGAGCGCCTCTTGGAGAAAGAATCCATTTACCGGCCCATGGTAGATAAGCCATTCCACGCAGCTCCGCTTGGTCGAATGGAAGATTACCCGGTGACCCGTTGGATGGTCGCCGAATCCATCCGAGTTCGTCGGAGAAGAACTGGACCAATTCTGAGGGTTTCACGTATTTGGTATGATCGTGGGTTCCCCGGGATACCAGTCCTAGTATGTTTTCAGCCATAGTTATGGTAAGGAATTGGGAAAGGGGCGTGCGAGATATGGTGGATAGGAAGAGATGACCTCCTGGCTTTTTGGTTCGGACAAGAGCACATCAGTCATCGCCTCGGCACCGAGTTTCCGATATTCAGACTCACCTTGACAAGGTCGGCGCAACTCCTAAGGAATTTATCGGGATGGTCGACATGCTCCAGGACTTCCATTGAACAGACAACGTCGAATTGAGGCCGCGATGCCCCAGAAGCCAACAACTCTTCGGACGTTGTGTGCTTGTATTCAAGAGGTTGCGGACGCTCGTTTGAAGAAGGAGTAGAACCTGATAGCCGAGGGTCTTGAGAAGCGTGGAGGGTGGCAATCGCAACGTTTGAAGAGGAAGCGTCGATCCCGAGAGTCCGACCCCCTAGCCGTGCAAGACTCTGCATAGGAGTAGCTTCCTACTTCAGCTCCCGCATCACATGATGATGGAGTGACACGTCATACCTCGCACAGAAGGCCTCCACCACAGCCGACGTCCAAGATATCCAACCCGGCGAGCGGCCGAGGGCCAAGTGCCCGGACAGTTTCCCGACCTTGCGCTGGTGTTGGTGCCTCGTCTTCGATAGTGGCGAGTATCTTATCGCGAATGTATCCGACTCGTACCGGGTTCATTCGATGAAGGAAGGCGAATTCACCCGACTCGTCCCACCATTGTTGGGAGAGCCTTGAAAAGAACGCAATTTCGGACGGATTGGCGGTTGATGCTGAAGCCGCTGCTGAAAGTAGTCTACAAGTCGCCCAGTTAACACTATTGAATTTTTCTCAATGTTTGGTATTTACCTCCGAGATATCCTCATGATGTACTGGGAGTGGACTTTGGAGCTTCGGAGGAATTTGGGAGTCGGCGCGGGTCGACTTTTGGATTCTCGAACATTTCAGGGCAGACCATCGTAATCGACCACGCTGACCCATTGCTCCCTACCGCCACCATCCCTTTCCACCATGGAGGTCAACAAAGACGAAGCTCAGCGATGTCTTTCCATCGCCAATACCCATGTTCAGTCTGGCAACCTCACATCAGCCTTGAAATTTGTCAAGAAGTCGATAGCACTGTACTCCACCCCGACCGCAGTTGACCTGCTGGCGAAAATTACAGAGGCTCAGGAAAAAGAGACATCCTCTCCAGGTGCTGGCTCGAGTAGCTCGCAGTCGGAGGCCAAGGCGACTGGGGCCGAAGCTCACCCAACCGCGAGTAGTACGTCTAAACGACATCACACGTCGACACCAGCTTCCGAAGATACGTCGGCACCCAAACGGCAGTATACACAGGAGCAGGTTACCGTTGTGAAACGGGTTCGGGCATGCAAGGCTACTGCATACTACGAGATTTTAGAGCTGGAGAAGGACTGTGATGAGGACGGTATCAAGAAAGCATACCGCAAGGTGAGAGATATTATTCCATAGCTGATAACCTCGCATTCTGACGAATCTTCCGCACTCCTCCGCGCGCCAGCTCGCACTAAAGCTGCATCCCGATAAAAACCAAGCACCAGGGGCCGACGAGGCCTTCAAAAGTGTGTCAGGATTAGTCTAGGGGTCTAACAGAATGCTAACGTATAGCTGTCTTGAAACGCAGTGGTCTCCACCGCCTTTACTATACTGTCCGACCCACAGAAACGCGCAGTGTACGATTCAAATCCAAACGTTGACCCAACCATGCGTGGAGGAGGGGGCGGCGGATTCGATCCCAGCATGTTCGCTGGGAGGCCTGGTGGATTCGGCAACGGCGGGTTCCAAGCAGAGATGTCTCCGGAAGACCTGTTCAACTTCATTTTCGGCGGCGGGCAAGGCGGATTTGGTGGACCTGCATTTGGTGGACCAGGCTGTGAGTGTCATCCAAAAACAGTCTTTCTGGCCTGCTCACCTGACCCCGTCTTCGTCCCGGTTGAACGCAGTGTCCTTTGCCTTCGGACCCGGCGGATTCCAGACTGTCAATCTTGGTGGCCCAGGTCGAACCCGCCGACGCCGACAGGCTCAGGCCGAGCAAGAGGCGGCGCAGAACGCTCAACCGCTTACAGAGGGCCAAAAGCTCGTCAAAACACTCACCCAACTCGCTCCGCTATTGTTCTTCCTGCTGTTCAGCCTCCTCTCGTCCTTCCCCGATATGTTCGGCACCTCAAACCCACCGCCTCGATTCTCTTTCCAACCGTCGACGCAGTTCTCCCACGAACGGTACACCGCAAACCTTAACGTGCCTTACTACGTCCAACCAGAAGCATTCCACTCCCACCGGATATGGGACGAGGTGCCACAAGACCAACGGCGATCCAAGGATGCAACGACAAAGAAGGTCAAATTGTTCGAATACGACGTCGAACGAGCCTACGTCAATATGTTGCACAATCAATGTGCCATCGCCGAACAAAATCGCGGGCAACAGATAGAACAAGCGACGGGTTTCTTCGGTATCGGTGCAGATTGGGATGAGGTGAAACGGTTAAAGGGCGAGACTTTCGAGAGCTGTACGAAGTTGAATGAGCTTAGACGCCGGGGATACCGCCCTGGATAGACGATCTTCTTCCATGTCGTTGTGATGATGTATCCCATGGATCTGGTCTGATCATTTTCTCCATCCTATGTGTTTTTATCTACGCTATTTTGGGATGCTATCGATAATGACTTCACACTGGTGATCAGCTTTCGGCGTTGTGCTAATGTTGAACTTCGACACAGAACCCCCCAGGAATCGACGGAGAAGAGTAATTTGGAAATACAACAGCAAGTAGTACAACGGTACAAACTCTTATATGTCAATAGACGAATTCGACGATTTTAGCCACCAAAGATGCGATAGATAATTTTCAGAAAAAGGGCTTGCATGATAGGGTCGCCTTAAGAACCACAAGTTGTAGGCGTCATTATGTTGGAAGGAAAGCGGCTGCGGTGAATTAAACACAGTCAGATGCTGCCGTTTCGGTTAGAGCCGCTAATAAGCAAGGATCCCTCACCTGCCTCGGCGTTCATTTGAGACGTAGGCATCTTGAACACGGTCAGACCGATAAAAGTGAACGCAATGAACACCGATATTTCGAATAAGATCCACCCGACGGCCCAATCTGGAGGATGATGGTATATCAGCCTTGCTCTTCGGGCGCAGGTCGATATCAAGGGAGCTTACGATGTGGTTGGGTCTTGGGGAACATAAGGGCGTATTGTGTGCAATCAGAATCATTCGTCTTCTTGAATAACCGGTCGTCCGTGAAGTCCCCTGAATCGATGAGGTAAAGGAAAGTTAGAAAAGTGTAATGCGTCGCACCAACATACTCCTTACATAATGCAAAGAAGACGCTGATAGAAAGTTCGAGGTGGGCGAAGAGAATTGAGAAATTCTGTTAATGATTCACATCGCATGCTGGAGACATTTTGGTCGCTTACTGCATGATGCCTGTAGATACGGATGGCCGATGAATCAGAATCCCTGGTCCAACAAGGAACAACCCAACGGGACTTACCGACAAATAATGCATACCATCTCAGCGGGCTCCTGCAAGATTGCAACGGCAAGACCCGGCCTCGATAAGATTGGACAAGTTCTTCTACCTGGAGTCTCGACTTACGCATGATCAATGAACCAAAATCCAACAAGGAGGCCAAGCCAAAACGCCGCAAGTAGGAAGGTTCTGTGATGGAACAATTGCACCGATCAGCTTGTATCCGATCGTACATGTGTGCAAATGGACGTACAACTTGTCGCGAACTTTATACAGTGAGCACAATATGCCCACAGCGGTGAAAAAGCTGGCAATTTTGGCGCCGATTGTATGCCATGCGGCCAATACGTATAAGCCTCCGACGATTGTCGACCCAAAGTAACCTGCGAATTTGTCTGGTTAGACCGGACTAGAAGGCAGTTAGTGAGCCACATACCAGCACTCAGAACGAACGCGGGCTTTCCGCCATCCACTCTCGCTGCAGGAGAAGAGTCATCAGAGCTATGTTTTTGGCTGCCGAGCGGGGGAAATACACACTGCAGCCACCGAGCATGGGGTCTATCGTCACACTAGAATGTTCGAGAAAGGCTGGTATCAGTAAATACGCCGAGTAACACGTTACTCCTTTTCATTCACCTTGTTACTCTCCCGCCAGATAGTATTGCCTAGTTCGAAGATGGCGGAGGTTGGGTGGTCAGCTTGGGCGCTTATTTGCCTTGACCGAAAGCGTCAGGCTCCGCGACTTACAGCCAGCATATGGCAGAGCTCGTGCCATCCGATCACATAGAGCTTCAGAGGTGATATTATGGTTCTTGCGCCTGGCAAGAACCAGAATGGGATGACCAGAACG
This sequence comes from Tulasnella calospora MUT 4182, assembly GCA_000827465.1. Lineage (NCBI taxonomy): Eukaryota > Fungi > Basidiomycota > Agaricomycetes > Cantharellales > Tulasnellaceae > Tulasnella > Tulasnella calospora. Next base: position 127,194 of record KN823053.1, on the reverse strand, counting down.
AGAAATACGGCCATAATGTAGAGCGTGAGGAACTGTGGACAACGAGGTGATATATCGGAGCACGCAAGGGTCAGGGCAGAGCGTCATAAGCCCATTTGAGGATACAGTACCTGGTCATTGACCGGTTGGAGACCCGATGCTGCTGGCGATGCAGTTTCGAGTGGTGCGATTGTTCGGCTTGCCGATGGTCCTCCGTAGGCCGTGGCCATGATGTCGTTCGCGAGTAGTCTGGAGGAAGTAGTAGCGGATGACGGTGCTGAAGCGTTGCGGGGGTATTAAATGACAGATGTAAATTGCTAGAGGGGTGTATGGATGAGCGTTGGATGCCTGGTGCAGGTCGATCACTTTTATGAGAAGTGGGAAATTAAGCTGAGGGAAGGTTCAGCAGCCTCGAGGCCTGCTTCCAGATCACAGCCCCCCTCTTCACCCTAGTCGAGACAAGGTCAGCAGAAGGTGTGCTAGTGGAGTTAAGCCTTCCCCGTGCTTCCAGGTTGGTGAAAATCTGCCTCCAGGCCTATAAGCATGGCGAACACGAGGCTTTTCAGGAGTTCCCCAAGGCTAGCTTGCTTCTGCTCATTTCTGCCTATCCACCCACGCCGATTTGCTCGACACGATTGGTTTAAAACATGTTTCAAATTCATAGAGATATCCAATGGCTTGCTACAGCCCTTGATGCAATGAAATATGCTCGAACGGGCAGGTCCACTGAAACAGGTGCCAGTCCCCGTCCCAATCGAACAAATTAGCTTTGGTAAGCGAGATCTACTGCCTTTCCTTGTCCTATCCCGCGCATCGCTCCTGACCACTCGCTACTACTTGTTTCTTGCTAGACGTGCCTTGAGACCACGATGGTCGCGGGTCATGGTCAGTTCAACGAGGCCGACAAGAGCACAGTCCCGAAGGAACCCGCCGACCAGATGATTCACTTCACCCGGACCGACGGCGACCCCGCCCATCGTCCAACCACTCAACAGCGCGACAGCTGCGTCGTGAACGGTGATGTCAACTTCATGAGAACTGTAGGAGTCAACGAACCCGCCGCAGCTCTGTGGAGAAAGAAGGTTGGGACCGCTTTGGCCAAAGATCTCGGCTTGGACCAGGGCAAAGTCTGGTATTTGTCTGGCTGGCCGGTGGACTACGAGTTATTCGTCCACGCTAAAGGTCCTGTAAATGCGCCTCGATTGGACCTTTACCTCTACGGTACGCACTGTCATCTCTCTTCTCGTGCTGATCTGGTACTGAGGATGTCAACCACCAGGTGGTCCTTCGAAGTTTCGGTCAGCCAATGAATTCTATCCACACGCCCGATGGTATCGTTACAATTATTTGCACTGATAACCGATAACTGCTTACCCTGCCATCTCCAGGCTGCTGACCGCTCCGTCGTTGGAAACCACGAAATGCGTCTGCAAATACTGTGGCAACGTCAAATACCAACGCCAGATCAACTTCCGGGAAGGTTTAGGACCACCTGTCGCATCATCCCCACCGAACGACCGGTCATCAGCTTCACAAGGTCCTATCGCGTCCGGATCCGGGACGAAAACCCGTCCAAGACGAGCTCCGGTCGCTGGCGTTTCGTCCCCTCAGCAACAAGTTGAAGACAACAGGTTTCATCCAGTAAACACCTATCTCGAATCAGATCTACGCTCAAGACGGAGTTTTAGACTTGGAGAGATCGTCTGGGTTCACTTAGACCCTTCTATCGAGTCCTTCTCTTCCGGCCGGAGAATCGAATGGTGGCCGGCAGTCATCCAAGAACCCAGGTTCAAGACGGAATTGGCTCCGAGAACACCGGGCGAACCTTATGATGTCCGGCAATCTCAAGTATATCGAGTCCTCATGTTGGGCACGACGTCGCAATACGTCATACCGGACGGGTCAATCCTTCCCTACCAGGCTTACACTTTACCCTACGACTTTCTTCACGAGATCACTCAGGCAGTCTGTTCCACGCCACTAAAGCAGGAACTTGACTTTGACCGAGTCCTCAGCTTTACTCCACTCCCCTTACCACTTCGGACGGCACCCGGAACGATCAAAGGGCATCAAGCCCTCTCGGCAAATCCACCTTTACCCTTGACGTATTTAGACGCCCTCCTTCCGTATCTCGCCGCTATCTACACCGCACGTCTCGTATCAACTTATTGGTGTGCCACCGATAATTACGAATTCGTCTCGATACCGGCGCACGATGTTCCAGTACTGATAAAGCAGACCAGGTTCCAAGGCCTTTGGTGGGGCGGGGAGAGGCTCTGGATTGGAGATTTGGTCAGGATCAAGCCCAACCGAAGTCATTTGGCGGGTAATTTGCGCGACCCATCGCAAGGCGCTGAGAAGAGGGGGTTGTTATTGAGGCTCGAAGCGATTTATCTGGATGAATTTAAGCGGGAGGTCGAGGGAGAAGTCGTGGAGACGGAGTGGAAGCCGATGGTTTCTGGGACGCTGTTCGAAGTCGCGCACGCTGGCTTCGTGGAGTCTGAGGTACCCTCGCCAGGAGGGAGCAACTCGCCTGGCAGGCCGGGAGACCCCATTAACACGCCGCTACCAGCCCCCCCACCTGGCTTCCAGTTCCGCGCCATAACCCCCGGTGCAGACTTCGACGTCCATTTCGAGCTGTGTATGCTCGCAGGACGGTACTACCCAAACCTCCTCTCCTCCTCTCTCATGGCGTCGGCGGTGCAAATAACCACAGTCACGCCATACACTCCGCCTCCTAACGCGTCAAATTCCCGCATGGCGTTGGTCCCCAATTACCCACCAGGCTTGTTAAGCCTAGTTGCACTTGAAGCCGGGGCCGTCAACGCCATAGACGCCGTTCACTGGAAAGAAGGAAGGACGCAAATGTTGACTTGTGCGCGGCAAGAGATGATTGCCCTCCTTCAGCGCCAGCAGGCTGGGGGCAGCTCTTCGTCGGTCCCGCACACTCCAACTAGGACCCCATTGCACACGAACACAGCAATGACCACGCCTGCTATCGCTAGCGGGTCTCAGACGAATGGTGTGGCAAGCGTCGCTGATGCGGATGGCGACGTCGCGATGAAGACTACTTTACCCACTGGCGCCTTGAATCCAAAAGGGAACGGTGCCTCGCACGTCTTGAGCACAGACGTGGTAGAAGCTAGGGTGAAACAAGAAATATTTGACCGCTTGTTCTTGGCGGATTCTCCGGAGGGTCGGTCTGCAGAAGGAGCGATTATTATTGACTGATTTTTGTTGATGTTGTTCATATCGTTCCATTGTCTTTGAATCTAGTCTCTGTTGTATCTATATTTGTTACTCCCAGTCATGAGTCTTCTGCGCGCTTCCAGCAAGTATAGTCCATTATAAACGCGGCTTCCTATTAATACCACGAGGATTCGTACATCCGACACAAATTGAAACTAGAGATACAAATAAGACAGGGAACAAGGTAAAACAACAAAAAATAGGTCGTCTAAAAGAAGGCGTTAACTGCATCGGCAGTATAGCCCCCGAGACTGGTATCATCATACATAGGGACGTCTTCGGTTTCTTCGGGTCGTTCCGAGGCTTGTGCGCGACTGGTTGTACCTCGTGTATGGATAGCACGATGGCGATTAAGCTGGTCTGGTCTACAAAATCGTTTCCCGCAACCTGGTTCTTTGCAGACGTAGGGTTTCACGCCTGTGTGAGTTCGGAGCTGGCAAAAGATCCGAGGGTGAAAATTAGGGGGTGCCTCAAAGACGAGGGAAAGTAGACACTTGCATGTTTAGACAGATTCGAAGATTCAGCAAATGCCCTGGTCAAACGTTTGGTTAGAGGCGAGCTACTGGAACTGGGAGGCGAAGGCTCACCGGTCGCAGTAAGTGCACTTGAAAGGTTTCACTCCCGAATGCGTGCGCTTGTGTATCGTCAAAGCACCGGCGACGGCGAAAGACTTCCCGCAACCAGGGTGGTCGCATACATAGGGTTCTAAAGAAGCAAACGCACGAGCAATCAGTAACCTTTTGCACCTCCTGGCCAAAAGAATAAAATCAAAAATCAGACGTACTCTCAGAGGTGTGCCTTCGTTGATGCTGTTGTAAGGTAGCAGCTTCGGAGAAATGTTGCCCACATGTTAGACAGACAAATGGCCGATGGCCGGTATGAGTCTATCATGAGAGGCGTTAACCCAATTGGAGTCAGCTTACTCGTTTTATTAAGCTCTTCATCAGGCATACGTGACACGTACCTGTAGATGCCTCAAAATCTTTTGCTTACTGCTGAACGCTTTGCTTCCATTTCTGTCGCAGCCTTCCCATTGACAGCTGTAAACGCCTTTCCCTCCCCCGACGTGCTCGTCAACAACGTGTTTCGAGAGGTCATCCACGCTTTCGAACGTTTGTCCGCACCCAATCCAACAGCATTTGTGTTGTGATGGGGTGACTGATGGGGGGGATGCAGGCTGACGTGACGTGGATGGAGGCGAGGTTTGTTCGGAGGCCGGTGAAAGAGTGGAGGCGGTGGTCGGTGGCGATGGTATGATGTCTGTGGCCATCATTCTGGGGGAGTCGGCAAGAGTGGGCGATGTTATCATTTGCGAGTTCTCTCGCGGAGTGGCTCTGGGACCTTGCGGGACTTGGAGCGATGGGGTGACTCCAGGCAAAGTTCCCGACTGCGATGCTGGGCCGAGGCCGAGTAGAGTTTCGATATCGGTTGACAAAGGAAGACCCAAGTGTTCTTGCAACAAATGATTCGCCAGGACGGACAGCGAAGAAAATTCTTGGTGGCCGGGAGATAGTGCTCCTGACTGAAACCCGGAAAGTCCACAATCGCCCCAATGACAAGCCAAGGTTGGCTGCTGTAGGGAGCAAGTCGTATGCAGGTGCTGGGAATTATGTTGGCTTTGCGGGAGTAGGTTGACGGAAGGTAGTGAGACGGGAGGCGGAGGAACGCCAAGATGGACAGTATTGACGTGGGTGATGAGGTCTGCGTGGCTTGCAAAGGTATCTCGACAAGCTCCCCAGAGGCAGACTACTGATCTGGCCTTTTCTGAAACGTGCTGGGAAGCGAGTGGGTTTGAGTATGCTGGCGGTTTGAGCTGATGGAGATGCTGCCCGGAAAACCGATGTTCCATCATCGGACGAGAGCCAGGGAAAGATTGCTTGTGTAGATGAGGTTGCTGCAACAGCTGGGGCTGTGGATTTGGTGAGGATGACTGTGACATCTGCGTGAGATAGACCAGGTCGGGAAACGGGCTGAACACGTTTGCCGAGTCGGGAGGTTGGTGGTTTAGAGCCAGTTGACTAAGTCGCAGATTTGGAGCGTTGGGGTCAGAGCATTGTGAGCAGTTATCCTTCAGAGAAACAGATTAAGATCAAAGGCTGCGGTAAAGGCTGTGTTCAGTTGCACGTACCATTGGGGTACCCTGTGGAGGGCAAAGCATACACTCAAGCCAATCGTTCGTGGTTGGGCACTTTATATCGTCATGACAAGCGCCCATGCAATTTGGGCGAGATGGATCGTCGCACTCGATAACAACGCAGTGGTCCGTTCCACTACAATTGGCATGACCGGTCTCTCCACTCCAATCCCCTAAACAGTCTGAGCTACATATTTCGGTAGACAAAGGACATTTCTCTGCTGGAATATGGCAGGAAACCAATGTCGCGCCTGGGCAGTTGCTGTTGAAATGGTGAGATGCGGAAGGCTTCTTGCCTGAAGGCGCGAGTACCCCTTCGGTGGTGGTTCCTAGGTTGGTGGCTGAAGAGGTAATATCGTCCCAAATAGTGCTCCCAGTGGGTTCGGCCGATAGGAGCATCGGTCAGTGGAGATATCCGTCGATGAGATTTGGGTGGTTGAGTGTTGAATCGACGAAAATGAGGACGCGTAAGGGGTGACTGGGCCGGTGCGCGGACCACGACCTTCCAGGTGACGAACCGTGAGAAAGATATATGCTGACTCATCGGACTCAGCTCGGCGTTAGGACCCTTCTCCGAGCACGAGTCGGAATCCGCCCTGAAATATCCGTGCACCCACCCACCCTCCTTTGAGCTGCTCCCATGCTGCTCCCATGCTCAAAGGCCCTCCTCACCTTTGGACCAGGCCCGCTCACTGTTTCATACCGATTTAAGTCCGAACGGTTGCAACACTCGAAGTCTTCAGGCGTTCGACATCTCGGCGTCAATTCGTTACAGGAAATCCCACTGGTCGACGGGGGCAATGTTTCAAATGACTGCCCACTTACTTTGATCCCATTTCTCTGCCTTTAACAAGCAGCGATCAAGCTATCTGCGAAGTTTTAGCCTTGTATCACACGAAGGGAACGACCAAGGACTGATAAGACCCAAAGCCTCCGAAACGCGACGGACCAGCTGCAAGTCCGCGCGATTTGACAAAATGATGGAGAAATTTGCAAAGTCTCCAGTACAGAGATTTCGATCATCAGCGGTGCGATGGTGAGCGCGGACTCTGGTCTGAGCAGAGCGAGGGGAGAGCCACTGAACTTTCATCTCGATGAAAAAGGTTCGATGGATTACATAATCCGAGCAGATATTGGGCGCAGCCGTCAGCCAGAGTTCTTCTCCATCCTTCCCATCTCCCCCCCGAAACTCACCAACGACAAGAAAAGTCTAATCTCTTCATCGTTGACTCTCGCAACCACCACCACCACACCTTCGCTACTCGAACCGCCAACTTCACCTCTCTCTCTCCACACGTTTTCATACCCAGATTCGAAGAGCAACGTGGGGCTAACCATCGGCCTAGACGACCACCTGCACGAGTGCTTTCAAACTCATCTATAGGATATTCCCCCTATCTTTCCCTTGCTCCGCACGTTGGCGGTAAAGCCCTTTGCAACGCACCTCACTTTTTTTGCCCTCCACCGCTGTGGCTTGAACGATGCCAAGGATAGCCCCTCGCACAGAACCCTACGACAACCCCTCCCGCCAGCAGCGACACTACAAAGCTAAACGGGATCAAGTACTCAATATTCTCGCCAGAGTAAGTTCATTTTAAACTATCTGCCAGCGGGAGGTCCATAGAGTTCACCGTTAAAATCGAAAAAAACAAATTCCTATCTCCGGCCGATCGGCACCCTCAGGCTTCTCATGTCAGCCGCTGCAACTTTGCTCTCCTCTTTGTTAACGCCCGCGGTCAAGCCGACTGCTACAGCAGCAAGCTATTCGCGCCCAAACTCGACAAATGGTTCAACGATCAAGTTGTAAAAGAAGCCGTCGAGCTTACCCGCAACCACGTCCTACAGCAGGCCGCATCACAGCACAAGGACTCAGAATCAATACCCGAGGACCAAATTGACGACGACCCATTATCGTTTATCAACCCGCCGTTCGCTCAGAGTCAGCCCGGCGTCCCCGGACACTCGGCAAACATCAAGTCTCACGACACCGAGGGGTCGGGCTCCAACTCCCCCGAGACTTTCCCAACTCATGCACTGCATTTCCTCACCCCTTCTGGAGTTTCCGATGCGTACTACAACGACGTGTTTCAACGCATGCAGCAAAATGCCGCCAAGATCATAGCCAAGTGCTGGATCAAGATTATTGAGCCTAAGAAGCAGTCCCGGCATCCTTACCGAGAGGCTGAGGAGAGTCGCCCGGACTGGTGGCCTCACGGCATTCGCCACAAGGAACCGGATCACTTACTCGCCAAGGAAAGGCAGGGATTGCTCGTTGGCATTTTGAGGGCCGGAGTCATTCCGATCAAGGAATTAGAGAAGAAGACGTTCGAGACCATTCGAGACCTGTCAGAAGATCGACTCGTAATGCTCCGAGAGCTCTTTATCGTCGCTAAGGAGGACGAGAGGCGACGTACAGTGGGTGAGTGGCTTTGAGACGATTTCAAATTCCAAGCCTCAATCGCTGACCAGGAACGCGGTCTTACGTATAGCCGGCAATTTTGCTCAAGCGCTTTTCCCCTCCCCCAATGGCTCGCAGCTCAGTGCCGGCGGCTCTGTTCAACAAGAACGTCAATCGTCAGAGCCATCGGTGAGCACAATTTCGGACAAATCCCCGCTGGACTCGTTCATGGTCGAATCGTTCCAAGCGACCCCTCCAACGAGCGGTTTCGACTTTCCGATGCAAGACCTCTCCGCCACCAATAACCTCCTTGAAACACCTCCCGCCCCTGATTGGTCCACACATCCCCGTGACCATGTCGACTTGTCCCATGCCTTTGGTTCAATGGGCGGCGCAGCGGCGTCTCTGAATAGGCGTGGTACGGCACCTGAACTTCAAACCCAGTTCCCATTTGCAACGTCTCCTACTGGCCATTTGGGCGTACCTCTGCAGATTTCTCCTCAGAGGCCAACATCGTCATCCCCGCTGCATACCCCCATCGAGCAACGTCTTGCCGCATCTATTGCTGATGGTTCTCCGGTTGGACCACCCCCCAGCCAAGGCTTCCCACCTCAACCTCGTCTGAAGCACCAAGCGCACCAACCGAGAGCCGCCTCTCGCTCGTATCACACTAGTCAGGACGTATCCGATGCACGGGCAGCCATGCTCGGCGGGTCCATACCCATGGACCCTCACGCGTTGGCCGCAATGACCGCTCGTGCGTCTCCTAATCGTCAACCTCAACCACAGCGAACGCCTGGGGCGATACGTCGTCCAAACAGGCCCGGCTTCCTTCAACTACCAGAACGTCCTACCCCTGAGGCCGCGACTGATCCAAGTCTTCTACCTCTCACTTCCGCTACGAGCGCTGGCACTCCAGGTGGAAGTCAACCAGGTTATGTCTTCACGCCCGACACTTGCACGCCTATGACGGCTCAACTTGGCGAGGGAGGATACTTTGACTTGCCAATCACAGGATGGGCGGGAAGTCCCTTGGTTTACAGACAGAGCAGTCAAGGAGTCATACCGTTAACCAACTACACCGCATCGCTCATGTCGTTTGAATCTAACCCGCCTACCCCGCTGGACATGAATCCAGTAGGGTCGCTGCAGGGAAGAGGGTCGTATTTCATGCCTTCCCTTTCCACCGCTTCATCCCAAACACAGAACATAGACCAGGCCGTCAGCATGCTTCAAGATATGCAGACTCAGCAAATGCCCTCCGGGTTTGATCTCGATCAACATGGTCAATTAACGGAGAAAATGCAACAGATGACGTATGATGGGTCTCCTTTCCCCCCAACTTCGACTGCACCCAGCCGAAGCGCCAGCACGGAGGCACAGCAGCAGCAACTCAATGCTTCTTATGGAAGCATGGGCATCCTACAGCCTCCTGCGGATCTTCATTCCAGCGATTCTGATAGTCGTGGGATGAGCAGTGACGGGGAAGGGCAGTCTACCTCACAGTTTTTCTAATGTGCGTCTCGATTTCGGTTATTTTACGCAGCTCTTGGATATCACGAAAGAAAACTTGTACTATTTTCTCGCTTCAATGTTCGTTCTACAACTGTAATCATATGCTAGGGACCTTCGGTTTTGGTGTGGCTGTAATGGAATTCAAAGCATATGTTGGGCAGCCTCGTAGTACGGTAGACTATGCATTCGAAGTTCAAAGATGGAAATATAATAGCTATTTGACACGGCCGCGACAGAAAGTAATGATCTAGTATGCGCTATATTTCAGAGAAGGAATGAAGGAAAGACGGGTTACTTCGCAGTTCGTTAAAGTTCCATCGGGGCATCGGGGTCATCCACGGTGATCTCGTCGACAGCTGGGTCCTGCACGTCGTAATCTTCGTCCACTTGGATCAGGTTGTTCCCGAGGCGAGTCCCGATGGGATCCACTCCATCGTCCGAGACGTTGGGTGACGGTAAGCCCATCGCCGAGTCAGCCTGCCGATCATCGGCCCAGTTGAAGTTGCCGAAGTGGTCGTTTTGACTTGCAAAGGACGATGGTGTCCCGCCTAGTTCGGACCCGTCCAGACGGCGGAAATTCGAGCCGCTTATCCAGGGCTCCGGTCCAATGAATGGGCGCTCGTCATCCAAGCTTGGAGGAGAAGACCGAGGAGAGGTAACAGGAGTGTCGTCACTATGATGGCCCAACGGTTGCAAAGACGTGTTCGGAGTGGCCGGGCGAAGAACGACAGCACGTGAGGTAGATACCATGGGTACCTCCACAGGTTGCGGTTCAGCAGCTGGAGGGGGAAATTTCTTGGCTTGCTCGATCTTTGTAACGGTGGGACCGCCGATAGCTTTGGCTGTTCGTCGGCGATAGAAGAGGAGATAGGCGTAAGAGGTCTACAGAAAGGAATATTAATCACAGAATCAAGCATAGCTAACCCTCAGTCACTTACCACAGAGGACTCTGCGCTGGTTGTATCCACTCGCGAGTCATCGAAGTGGTACCACTTGTTATCTTCGGCGTTTTTAGCATACGCGCGATAATGACCGCCACCAAGGCCACCCATATGCTCGTCGACAGCGAACAGGTCGTAGAGTAATGGCTCGTCCATGTCACCCACACCGAGTGTTGCCGCTACGTCCACTCCCTCATCCGCAAGCCGACGGGCCACGATCCTCTCTTCAACCCTTCCGTCAAGGTCCAGGCCTTCAGTCGGGAAATCCACGAGGACGTCAATCTTGTCACGAAGCATCCTCGAATTGCTGAAGCGTTTAAGATGTACCACAAGGATGTCAGGCACTTTCCAGATATCGAACTTCTTCGTGGCTTGTTGGTGTTTCTTGCATCGAGGGCAATACCAAGGATCTTGTTCGCCTAATTTCTCCTCCTTGACGAACTCGTTTAGACAGTCGTCGAGGGTAACTCCGGACTTGCTCTTCGCCAATCTAGCCTTCGTCTGGGCCGCCTGCTCGGGATCAACGTAGTCCTCGGTTGCATTCCATCGAGATTCGGGGCCGACTCCGTTGTCGCCGAAGAAGTACGTCTTGAGGTTCGCCTCCCACTCGCAAACAATCGCATCTCGTGGACGAATGAACCCGTCGTACTGAATTGTTCCATCCTTGGTCTTGACTTCTTCCACAACGTCGCGTGTGGTCTCGTTCACTACGTAACCGGTATCCCATTGCGAGCCAGTTGCACCAGCCGGAGGAGCCTCCCAATTGTCGCCTTGGATCCACCAGTTGAAAAGCTCTGGCTTGGGAGGACCACGAACAGGCTCTTCATCAGATGTAGGCGTAGCCGAGCCATCAACGGTATCCTTGTAGTCAGGAAGCTGAACTTCCTCGAGGTCGTCTTCGTCTTCGTCGGCTGCAGGCTTGAGGTTGGTCTTGGCTTCCCCTTCCGTTTTGGCCTCCCCTTCTGCCTCGGCCTCCCCTTCCGGCTTGGCCTCACCTTCCGGCTTAGACTCTTCCGGCTTGGCTTCTTCCGGCTTAGCCTCTCCCTCGGCATCCTTCGCCTCGATCATCTCGCCGCTGCCTTCCGAAGTCTCACTCTGAGGCGCAGCTACCATGACGGCATCCTCCTCCTCATCCTTCCCTGCGGGGAACCATCGATAAAGATCTTTTGCGCGATTGGTGGTCTGCTCATAGCGTTCGACGATACGCGCGTAAATCTTCTCGGAGTCCTTTGCCTCTTTCTTCGTAACGGCGATGAAGAACGGGAAGCCAAAAGCCTCGAGGTGTTTGCTGGAGGTGTAGCGGGTCCGGCTGTACGCAGAGTAAAAGTTGTACTCTGAAACAGTGTGGACGGGCAGGATGAACGGGTCGTCTGGGGATGGTTTCCGATTCGAGATCGACTGCTCGGTGACCACAGGGAGTTCGTAGAAGAAAATGGTGTCGGCGTCAAGGACTTCGCTGACTGGAAGGTAATCGCTGAAGAACTTGTAGAACTTGTATTGGAAGATTTCGGTGCCAAGAATCTGTCCGTCCAGCGAGTTTCGTTAGCTTTCGGCGTAATGCAGAGGCTTTGCATTATGCGTGCCTTTTCTGGATCTAATTTGAACCACTTTCCGAGGAGAATCTTCAGGTCTTTAATTGTGGAATTACGATTCATCGAGACCCTGGTCTGAGAGTTCGAAGGGAGTCAGAACCCCAGCTTTGGAGCTGGCTTATGGATAACGTACTCGGTAGTTGGGACGGTTCACGTCCCACGTAACGACATAGACTTCATGGTCCCACATCTTGTTGACAGGCAATGGCAAGGTCAGGTACATGAATGGATCGAACGTAATGGAGACCTATGTTGAGCGGACCGTCAGACAGTTAGCGAATTGAGACCAGCTGTCTAAACGTTCTTGCTACATACCTTCGAGCACTCTGGGCACACCAAAGTGCTGCGATACTGTCCCTGGAAAAGGTCCACAATCACGCTGTCGTTTCTCTTCTTATATCCGTCCCAGGTTGTTTTCGCCAATTCCAGCATCTCCTTATCTCCTCCGCCTTGATCGGGCCAGTCGGGGTTCTCGACGTATGGTTTCTTCAAAATGCGATTCAAATCTTCGTGAAGGCCGTCAAGCAAGAAAGCGAGGAGCTCCTGTGTATCGTGCTGGGCGTATCCAGAGAATGAGGGTGCGTGGCGGGATATCTTGATTTTGAAGTCTCGAGGGGCAACGCTGAATGGAGCCGCGTCGGTATCATCAAAGAGGTTTCCAAGGAGGTTTCCGTAGGAACGAGCGAGGTCGCCTTTGGTGCTCAGGGGATTGTCAGGATTGAGCTCTGTGATGTACACTCCAGCTATGGGAAATCAGCAGTGTCGGTCAATTTCCGCCCCCGGGTCAAGCACACCTTCCAAACTCACATAGGAAATATTCGGTTAACTCAGGCAAGTGAGCTAAGCACTGAAGCGCCGAGTTCATGAAGCAAGTATTGCCCCTGCAGCATGAGCAGTTAGTCGACCTGGGGAACGAGAAGAATGGCAAGACTCGAAAATCTTACAAATTGTTCAACCCTGTCGTACCCCGCACTTTGGGAGCGTAGGTCTTCGACCTTACCATCGACAAACTCGTTCCGCCAAAGGTGGGTCCGTTGGGCCTCTTCTGTTCGTTTCGAGTATATCCTGGCGTAATTCGAGTCCCCTCTGACGACTTCGCTTGGGAGGAGCTTTCCAATGAACTGAAGAAATCTGGCTGAGCTCCAAAGAGCGGAGCTTGAGCCGAAGCTTCCCGAGTGATGCCCGGGGGTGGAAGAGCAGGGCCCTCCTCCGGCGAGGCTGCGCCAGAACGTTTGGGGCTGGGCCACGTGACGGAGACATTGAAGGCGCTGCCGTATTTACACTCGACGATGAGTCGGTCACCATGGCCTACCATGGCCTCCTCAAGAGTTGTGGTTCGAGGGTCGAATGGAGAAGCGGACGATCCGAATAAAGGGCTTGGGTTCTGTTTCGCAACCATGACCGGAGTGTATCCCTCATTTTCGGCAGGTCCGTCGTCCAGGTCCTCATCGATGGTGGTCGAATCAATTCTCCAAACTCGGAACGGGTGAGCGGTAAATTGAATATTCCTGAGCATAGGTTGTATATAGGTTTCTTCGAGGGTCTTCAGAGTAGCGGTTTTGGACATCTCGATGGACTGAGGTGGCGTTGGATTGTAGGTGCGACAGAAGTAGAGCAGGAAGGAGATCGGGTAGAACTCGATTGAAAGGCTTTGAGAAACCCCTTCGGCAATCACTTTTCGGCCAAAAGTGTGTGAAGGGGAGCCGTACCTGACAGAAGTGAATGGGCATCAGTAACGTGAATTCCATACGAGGATGAGGGGCCAAAGGTGAAGGAAATATCGGGGCGAGTGATCAAAATGGGTCGGTTGCCAACAACTACAGTCATCGCCACCGTATTCCAGCGCGCTGATAGTTTAGACAGCATGAAGCGTGGGGAGAGGCAGTCGAGAGGGGCGAGCACGGTCTATGCGTCCCAACTCGGAGGGCTCATGAGAGAAACGCGAGCGAGGAAAGTATTCACCATTCCACAAGGAGTTTCCATGCCTCTTCTGGAAGAAGCTCATAGTCAATTCCTTCGTCAATGGGCGGTGTTTTGAGCTTTCCAGGCTTCGACCCCGCGAGAGAGGAATTATCGACGGCCTTGACCTGACTTTCGTCTTCAGGGGCTCCTTTCGAGGGTGCACCACCACACGCCGACTCCCAACCGCGATACCATTGCCGCGAAATGAGGTACCATGTATCTCCCAAGGCGAGGGGCTTGTTCTTTAGGCCTTGGATCTTCTGGAGTCTGTCCTTGGGCGTGACGCTCGTGGAGGATGTGGTGGGCTGGGTGGACTCATTGGCAGTGATGGAATCGGACAGAGTGAGGCCTTCGCCTTGAGTTCGCATATACTCGTCGATCTCCGGGTCCTCTTGAACGAGACTTGAAGAAGGCCCTGGGGGGTTTGGCGAATGCTGGATGGGCGGTCTGGGAGAGTCTGAAGCAGCGCGCTTTGAAGTGCCGCTGGCCGATGACGAGCCGGACGCTGAGCGCATTCTCTTTCGAGAAGAGGCAGCGTCGTTCACGGTGGTCATCTGGGACATAGGCGCGAAGTGTTGAGGTGGAAGACGTGAAGTGAGAGTGGTGCTTAAGACGCGTCAGTCCAGGGGGAAATGCCTCTCTTATGATTACGCAAAAGACCGTCCACCGCGCCTTAAACCCAACCCGGCTGAGGCGGTAGAAGGGCCCATGAGTCATTTTCCGTCCCTTTCACCACTGCCCGGAACAAGTTACCCTGCCTGCCTCCGCCTGCAGCAATGTACGTTAAAACACGCACGGTCTACAAAGAAAGTGTCAAACCGTACAGTACATCGAAGCTTTGCCTAGACGCCGGAGTCACCCTGAATGCCAGGCGGAACTCAACCGTGCGAACGTTGCGACCATCGAAGATTTAGACGTCAACCACCGACTGCGCTGCCCGCAACCGCCATGGTGCGAGCCTCAACTCGTTCAAAGACAACTGCAAGTCTAGCAGCCTCTAAGGATGTACTTAAAAAGAAACCGGCTGCAGTGAAAGATGCTGCTGCCAAAGCGACAGTCACCGTAAAAGCCAAAACTAAAGCGGCACCGAAGCCGCCGCCCCGAAAAGGCACTCGGACCTCCACTCGGGGGAAGAAGCAGGACGCAGAAGAGGAGGAGAAGAAAGATGGTAATGTCAGTGAAGACGCTCAGGGAGGAGATGCAGATGAGGTGCCAGTGGAGGAGGAGCAGCAGGACGAAGCCCAGCCCGAAACGAGCGAGGCTACCGAAGTCCCTGCTATTGCTGATCAGGACCAAGCAGAAGAAGAGACCCGACCCCTCGAACCTCAAGACAGGGAAGATCTAACGATAGCTGTACCCGATGGCTCTGAGAGAACGTACTGTATCTGTAATGGGGCGGATGACGGTTCGCCCATGATCACCTGCGAGGTCTGCGACAACTGGTGAGTCCTTCATCAATCCTTACTGAGCCCAATGACTCTACTCTATCATGCTGTTGGTACTAAAAATATGGGACGACTCTCAGGTTTCATTTCCAATGCATTGAGATCGACGAGGACCAGGCCGACGACATTGGTAAGACCCACAAGGTGTTCTCCCGTTCGAAAGGTAGACGACTTATTGAACTTGGTAACTCACATCTAGGCACCTACATCTGCCCAAAATGTCACGAAACGACTGGAAGATCGACAACAAGTGAGTACCCATCTGATAGACCGCCGATGCTCCCGAGTACACTATTACATTCCGTACATTCGAGCTACTTTATTTGGACACTTGGAGAATGTGAACTATTTTGCATTACTCCTTTTACGATTCTTGTGCCTTCTGTTTCTGCTTTGTCGTGTCACTCGGGTCTGTCCTATCTCGTATGGCCCTCGCTAGTTGGGGGTTTGTCCTTAAGGGTAGCCAACCTGTGCCAAGTCCCTAGTGCATCGGAGAAACCGCCCGCACAAAGTACTAGCCCGCTTCACCTTCAGCCTTCATCGCCCCTGCCATCTCACTCCCTCTTTATACTTTTGAGTTGAACTCCGTGTACTGACGACCTCCCTGTTTATGTGTAGTGAAATGGGAGTTAACCTCCGAAGATGGCAAGAAGGCTCAAGACGACAAGGCTCAAGAGGATCAAGAGGATCAAGAGGAGGATGTACTGCAAGGATCGCCTTCTGAAGCGGAAACACCGCGTCCGGCACCGTCTTCCTCGTCTAG
>KN823053.1:85931-102424 GCA_000827465.1 Tulasnella calospora MUT 4182 | reverse complement strand
ACGGAGAAGATCGCTTAGCAGAATATCATTATTTATGTCGACCAAAGAGCCTAAATATCTCATCACTTTCACCGCTATGGCGTGCCGTTTGTGTCACGACCGGCGGCTACAACCGACAATCGACAATCGACAGCCGCCAGCAGCAACCGCCGGTATGGACTACGGTTAATAAGGAAATTGATGAAATATTTAGGCTCTTTAAAAATAACTAATGATATCCTGGTAAGCGCGATGGCAATTCTATCCTGCAAACGGCTCCTTTTCGAGGCAACCTCCAGCGAATCCCTGGAGCAGTCCCAAGGGTGTCAGGCTCCCCACCTCAGAGTTGCGTGACCCCGCCATCGTCGTCAAGGGTAATGGTAATGCCCGCCGACTCGTCTATCGAGCAAGAGAATGGAGGCTGACGTTAAGAGTGAATTTACGTAAGCAGTGGTGCTCAAGCTATTTTGCTCACTGAACTTTAGTTCTGTGGAAGGACGTGTCCTGTGCAATTTCGGCAGGAGACGCGCGTCGGTCAACCTCTTGCACCTGCGCGTTGCGCGCCTACCTGGTTCGGCGTTATAATTAGGACCCCGAAAGGGTGTCGAGACATGTTTGAAAAACAATGAGAACCGAATTAGATCCTAGTTGAAACATATCTATACATGTATCGCCGACATATTTGAATATACGAGGGCAAGCACTCAACGATGTGGTCAAAGTCGGATACGTACGTTACATTGGGATGTCCTCGTGCTACGCATGGCAATGTAAGTCTTAAGAGCTGCACCTTGTACTCGTCAAGACTCTGGCTCATCCCAACTAACCACCTTGCCTTTCACTTCAGTCCAGAAAATGCAAAATTACACGGACTTTACCAGTTCATTTCAATGCAAAACCTCCATAACGCAATCTACCGTGAAGAAGAGCGTGAGATCTTGCCAAGATCTGGGTGTCGGCATCATCCCATGGTCCCCACTTGCTCGCGGATTCCTCGCTCGTAGCCTCAAGGAGGAGACCCAAAGAGGAAAGACCGATCTGTGAGCCCTTTCGCTCGAACTATCTGGTTTATTGAACTGACGTGCATGTGGTTCCTTAGTTTCTCCGTCCTTGTTAACGGTGATCCAAATAAAGACAGCTTCCTTGCAGATATCAACGAAAGGCGAGTCTGCCAGCGAGCTTTGAGTCCTAGTATTAACCCAGCGTAATTATTTTTATCAGGATTTTCGAGATTGCCAACAAACGCGGCGCCAGCATGGCCCAGGTTGCCCTAGCGTGGTCCCTCTCCAAACCGTTCTTCACCGCACCAATCATCGGGACGACGTCTCTGGAGAAACTGAAAGATCTCGTTGGTAAGCATCAATTCAAGCCCTGCAGCCCTGTATTGGATATCTCATCTGTTTTCTTCCCGCCACAGCTGGCGTTGTTCTCAAGTTGACGGACGAGGAGATTAAGGCAATTGATGAGCCCTACCGCCCTCGCGCCATCGCTGGGTTTGCCTGAGAAAGGATCTCAGTACACGAGACTAGTCAACTCACTTTTGTTGCTTATGGATTGGGTATATTTGACTCGTTGCTTGTGATCTATTTGAACCTCGCATCACTCAGCTCAGGTGACGCAGGGACCGTCTCGGCGAGCAGTACGCCCTGAGAATGCCACCGAAGAGGGATACTCCAGGGCCAATTGGTAATGGGACAGTTACTCGACTCATGCGGAACTACTGGGTCCTTTTTATGTGGGACACGGTTACGAAAGACGACCAGCTGGGCAGAACTATGTTGCACCGGGAGGGCTTAAATTGCCAAGGTGCTCGATGTATGCGCTAGTTTACCTCTCCATTCTGTATTATTATGAACCTTAATCATATTTCTCGACCCCTATGTTGGCTCATTGCAGATTTTCAATTTATTGACCAGTTACGGCAAGCCTATTAAGAGCGCTAGGGCCTTCTGAGTGACATCACATGGCTCCCGCGGTTGTTTTTGTCTTGATTCTGGATGGCCATCGAGTGTAAAGATAAAACTTGTAAATGTGCGGTAGGTACGTTAATACTACATGACTGACAGATAGAGAAGTTGGATAGTGAGTTCGGTTTTTCACGAGGTCATAGTCCAACGGCTCACGCTCATTACATACGGCGTTTGATGTCACCTAGAAGGGCCCTGCCTAGTCCGGTTATCCCCCATGCAGGAAGCTGATCACTGGAGAGGTTCCCGCGGAATTTATCCGAGGCCTTGCATGTAGAATTACCCGGACCACGAGCTTGGCGCAGTGCCTTGAAGTCGCCTCCCTCCACCCTCCATTCAGGCACCTCGGTTCCGAGGGCTCCGTGCAGGCTACAGAGCGCGCTGGACAGAGGTGGAGGAACTGGCATTCTGCACCTCAAAGAAAGGCCATGCAGCAACCTCCACCTGAGGTTTGGAGAATAAAAGGATGGGTTGGCAATATCAATGGTCAAACAACCGCATTACCATTTCCTTGCCTTCTATTTCCTCAATTCTCTTTCCTAAGTGCAAACAAGTATGTCATCGACTGTGGCTGAAACCAATATGTCCTACACCCGCTTGGGCAAGTCAGGTCTCAAGATTTCAAAGTTGATCCTGTGAGGACCGTCTCCATTCACAATCGTTGCATGTTTACCAACCACCTATCTTGTTTTTATTAGGGGTTGCATGAGCTACGGCTCCCCTGAGTGGCAGGGCTGGGTTCTCGGAGAAGAGGAAGGTACGTAGCAGTGCAATATTATTGAATCTTACTCACAACGCTCCGCTTTTAGGACTCAAACACATCAAGACCGCATATGACCTTGGGATCAACGCCTTCGACACCGCAAACTGGTACTCTAATGGCCTTTCGGAAGTTATACTTGGTAGGGCTATCAAGAAATATCATCTACCTCGTGACGAAATCGTCGTCATGACTAAACTCTATGCCACTGTGTCGCGTGATCTGTCGGAGTTTTCGCTGTGGGGTCAATCTATCGACGACTTAGGGAAGAAGAGATACTCGAACCAACAGGGATTGTCCCGAAAAGTGAGCAGACTATAGGAAGCCGCCATGATGAAGGCTGACGAGATATCTCGCTAGCACATATTTGAGAGCGTTAGGCACTCTTTAGAGCGTCTCCAGCTGGATTATATTGATTTACTGCAATGTGAGCTTCCCCAACTCAGGGCGCACACGATCTTCGCTCACCTTCTTCCTTAGGCCATCGTTTCGATTATGATACGCCAATGGAAGAGACAATGCAGGCGCTAAACGACGTGGTAAAGGCTGGATACGTCCGGTATATTGGCATGTCCTCGTGCTATGCGTGGCAATGTATGTTCTCAAAGCTCGCCAAACTAGTAATCCACAGGAAATCGCTCACTCGTCCAATTACCCGTTGTACACCCTAGTCCAGAAAATGCAGAACTACGCGCGCACTCACGGTCTCACAGAGTTCATTTCCATGCAAAACCTATATAACGCCACATACCGCGAGGAAGAACGCGAGATGGTTCCACTTCTTCAAGATTTGGGCGTCGGCATGATCCCTTGGTCACCTCTCGCTGCTGGTTTCCTGACGCGCAGCCACAAGGAGCAAACTTTACGAGGAGAGACCGACTCGTGAGTCCCCTCCCCCCATCTGAACAGTTGGCACGGTACCGGTATGCTGAAGCGTCGTCGTTCTGTCAGCCTTGCCATCAAGAGCGATCCAGATAAAGATACCTTCCTCGCTGATATTAACGAGACGTGAATCTTTCGATCTGCCTAAACATGCGCGTTATGCTTATTCCCCTAAATCTGTGTTCTACAGAGTTTCTCAGATTGCGCAGAAACGCGGTGTCACCATGGCCCAAGTTGCAATTGCTTGGTCCCTCTCTAAACCCTTCATTTCTGCTCCGATCGTCGGGACGACCTCCCTAGAGAAGCTGAAAGATCTGGCTGGTAAGTACTGGGCTTTGTATCGTCTTGCATTGTTAAGACTCGAACGTCGCTCATTTACACGGTAGTTGGCGTCAACCTCAAGCTGACCGACGAAGAAATTAAGGCCATTGACGAACCTTACCTTCCCCGCGCAATCGCCGGGATGGCTTAAGAAGGGAGTATTCGGGATACCCTCCACCCCTACGATGTCACTTCTCTTCTTTGAATCAAAATTCATAAATTTGCCACGGGCGGTGTATGGATTGACCAAGGGACTCAATCCAATGAGCTTCGAGTTTCGAAACCAATGACTTCATCTTATGAGAAGGGGGTAATAGTGGGCTCATTCTAATTAAAAATCCCCCTTACGAGAAACCCCTTCCCGATTCGAAGAGGGCTTACCTAATATAGCACGTTGAGACAGATTAAAAGGAAATACTCGTGTCACACTCTGCGTCAATGTGACAGTTAATTGGACGCGACTTGCTGTTTGTCGTCGCCGTCGTTTCGGTCGGAGTCTGACGCGACGAAGGCAACGACGAGAATAACGACAAGAGATGGCCTTAATTTCGCCGTCTGTCAGCTTGAGACGGACGCCAGCTGAAATGATTCATTAATAAGTCGAATCTTCACCCACAGTTATAGAGAAGAGTTCACCAATTAGATCTTTTTGCTTCTCCATTGATGTTGTTCCAATGTTACGAAAGGCTTGGACAAAGACCACGCAAGAGTCACTTGTGCCATGCTGACACCTCGCTTCTTCGCGATTTCCGCAACCCTATTTTTGAGCTCTTATTAGATAAAGCTGTACAGCGCCTGACACCCTTTGGACTGCTCCAGAGACGTGCTGAAGGTTGCCCGCGAAAGGGGACGTTTGCAGGATAGAATCACCGGTAATTGCAATCGCGCCCAGCAGAATCTCATTAGTTATGTCCAAAGGGCCTAAATATTTCGTCACTTTCCTTGTTAACTGTACTCCGTACCGGAGCTTGCTGCTGGCAGCTGTCGGTTGTCGATTGTCGGCTGTAGTCGCCGGGTGTGCCACACACGGCGCGTCATAGGACGGCGCGCAGATCCAACCAGGGGTAAGCCGACGACCCGAACTAGATAGTTACATCTGATGACATGTCAATAGACACAATAATTAACTCTGCTGTCCGGTAGCCTGACTAGGTCAGGGCGAGCACTGCGACAGAGGCGTCCGGACAGAGTCCCGATTTGGCCAGTAGCCCCGGTGCAAAATGACCCAGCCAACAGCAGACATCCCAACCCCCCTTCCCTCCCCGTTTTCCACTACATCTTCCGACGCAAAGTGCGTTCTCGTACCGCTTCGGCGGCGGATATGGTGTGGAAGGGATGCTCCATTTCGTTCGCGGCCCACGGCGTTGACTTGGTGGTATCTTGTATGCCAGGCCCGACGGCGAACTCACTAAATCGAACCCCAGCATCGGATGATCGCCGCAGCATTCAAATATACGCTCAAGTCGGCTGTCTTGGAGAATTTCTGTCTCCTTCGACTACACTACAGTAATTAGATCTCCGAACGACTCGCTAATTTTCAGCGCCCATAGTTTGCGATTTCGTTTATCGATGGTACAGTGAGCTGGTAGACGAAGAAAATGGAAGGGTCCTGTACTAATTTCCCATCGACACCCCGTCTTTGCGGCGCGGAAAGGTTATGAAGAACCCTTTCATGCACTCAAGCCCTCTGAGGCACGAAACTTCGGAGGCCTCGACCCTTCCAGAATTGCCTTCCTTTCTGGGTTATATTCAACGCCTGCGGAAATGGCAGAAAGAGCAAAAAACGCTCGTCGCTCCACAATTAGAATGTAACCAGTCGAGAGTACGTTCTTATTGCATACTGTACTCGCCCTGATGGCCGGATGGTGCGGGTTGGGGAAGAGAACTGGAAGTTTCGTAGATGCACATCCAGACCTCATTGACAGAGCGACGCTGTCCCAAGTCTCTGTTCTCGAGTACCAGTGGCAGGGTCTGCAATTAGCGTTGACGGTGCACCGTCAGCTTTGTCCTTCTTCTCGCTGTGGTCGCTTTGTCCTCGAACTGGAACCGCCTTCCTGTTGCATCCTCCCTCATTGAGACTCTCTCTACAGGATAAAGAACGGGGCTCTGGGGGCAAACTAATATGGTACTTGATTGTCGACTGTGGCGTTTGTGTGGGAACTGTGGCCATGGGGTCGTTGCTGAGCTCAATTCGGTCCGACGGCTTTTAGCGGTTGGTTTCCGCTGTTTTCCTCTTTCCCTTAAGCTACCACCACCCAGAGATCCCAGAGCGAGTCGCTTCGCTCTTTGACACCCGGTGCATCGGTACTTCTTGCCTTCTTGTCCGCTCTCATTAATATTACCCTTGAGTGTCTGCAATGACCTCGACCCCCCGCGCCCATGGCCGCGTCCTTGGGACGTGGCTTTGTCTTACCTTCCTCCTAAATCTGATCTTCCTGAGTGTGAGTGTCGTTCGTTTGGTCCTGAAACCCTCTCGGGTCTCGACGGACTTCGACAGCTGACCTGTCGCTACGCGTGTCGATCCAGACTGGGGAGGACACCTTCACCACAGGTCTCATTCCTTTCTTCTCCACCATCCCACTCATCCTCTCCAATGGTGCTACCGTCTTTCTCGCTCCCGATCTCGTTCTATCCGCGACCTCCCGTCCTCCGGTCCATCCTCGACACCCGACCCCTGTCGCCGCCTCACACTGGGTCGACCCCCCAAAGGGAAGATGGACCGTCACCTACTCCACCAGCTACGACGAAGAGACCCTCTACAACATGGCCATCCGACGTCCGCTGAACGGCACCGCGAAACTCGTCACCCGCAAGATCGTCACATACCTTGATCCCGCCGAGTTCACCAGTTCCCCGATCTCAGAGGACGACGACGCGCCAATCAAAACCCCTGTCTACGGTACATCCGTAGTTTTGGGTCTGATTGGGTTTCCAGGCCTGCAACTGGGATACCGAGTCGACGGCTTCCAATCGCGTGCGATCACCAAGGTTCCCCAGATCGGCAACGTCTTGAGACCCTCCCTCAAGGCGCGGAGCGAGATTCTCCGCCTCTCGAAGATCTTTTCATCGGCTCTCGAGTTGGACTTTGTCTACTCCATGGTCGCGACTCTTCTCGGACAATACGGCCTCTTTGGAACCCTCGTCGCGTTGATTGTCCTGCACGATCTCGCGGCTCTGGTAGTTCGTTGCATAATTATGTTAGCTGAGCCTGTGAGTCTAAGTTCTCCTGGAAAAGAGTTAACCTTTGCATTGCGGCTCGATTCTGATCAATGCCGCTCTTGTCTAGCCAATCTTCTGCTGGTCTGTCGACCACACGATCGGCAAGCTCACCGATCTCTACCGGGCCGTCTCCATTCAGGCCCAGAACCGCGTGGCAAATCTCCACAAGAGCCTTAAATGGATCCTCAGGGCCATTGGTGTCGTAAGTCTCGTTGTCTTTCATTCCTCATATGATAGGTTCTCGCTAACGTGCTCTTGTCTTTCTTTCTCGCTCTCGACTCGAATCCAGATGAGACTCGAATTCATACCCGAACGCCTACTCACCCCTGAGGAATCTGTCGCTTTCCGCCGGGCTCACAGCATTTCGCCCACCTCGTCTCTCTCATCGTCCCTCGCCACTCTCCGCCCTTACGCCTCTCTACAACAGGCTTCGACGGAGATCTCGGAGAGCGGTATGACCTACGAAGAGATAACTGAAGTGCTCAGCCAGCGTCTGAGCCTCAACGAAAACCCTGTGGTCGACCCTCCGTTCCTCTCCCCGGCCTGGGTGGAACGTCATCGCGCCGAAACACCGGTACCGTCCACACGAAGCTCGCCAGTTAAGAATACCTATTGGTTACTCTCTCCCCGGATGCCACCCAACATGGTCGATCCCCAACTGGGACTGAAAGCACCGTCCCCGCCACGCAAGATCGCACCGGCGTTGGGTATCCTGGCACGTGATATCCCACTCCCACCCGGAAACTCGCTCGATCCCCTCCCTTTGTTCACCTCAACAACTTCATCCGCAACGCCGCTCAAGGACACTGAAGAATCCAGGTCGGCCGATGCCGCAGAGAAGAACAACCAAGATCCAACTCCAACCTCGCAACCAAGCGAACCCACGATTTCGGATGTTGACCTGACTGCTCAAGTTAGCAGGACGATATCCGATGCTGGTTTGCTTGGAACACCGAGGTGAGTTTTGCTCCCCCGTTAGTGCGGTGGGGCTTACGACACCGACCGCGTCTTTGTTTTATTTGCCAGGTCGGATAGTTCTTCTCTTTCAAGTGCCGTCAAGAACGCTTCTCAAGCTTGGAAACCGAGTGAACCGCAACGTTCGGGTGTCGGTCTGGCTGCTCAAGTTAGCGGGACGACATCCCATGCTAGGTTCCTCGGAGCTTCGAGGTGAGTTTCTTCCCTTCAGCGATGAGATTGCGAGACTGACGGCATCCCTTCCTCCTTCTTTCTGATATGCTAGGCCAGAAGTTCGTTCTCTCCCCGACGCGCTTGCAGACGGCTCGCCGAGCACCACCACCAACGACACCCTAGCTTCTATGTCAAGTGAAACTCACCGTTCGGGTACAGATCTGACTGCTCAAATAAGCGGGACTATACCCAAGCCTGGTTTCACTGGCCACAGGTGGGAGGTTTCTTACTTTACTCTGTCTCTACCGTTGAGTACTCAACGAATTGCATTTCCCTTTGCTGCTTTCAACTCGCAGGCTAGATGTTGAGGCGGTGTTGGAGTCCGATCGTCGGGAGGATCTGAATGAGAGGGTGGAGACGAAGACCAAAAAGCTGGTGACGTTCTCGGAAAGGGTCCAAGTCCAGGACCTCTCTTGGTCAACGGAGGACCGAGTCGCCCGAGCGAGCCTCATGCCAACGGTCCAGCAACGGAAGACCGAGAAGGAAGTTCGAAAGCTGGCCAAGAGAGAGGGGAAGCAACCTGAGGGAGGGAGCAAGAAGTCTTGGGTGCCGACGCCAGCTTCGCTCGAGGACGGTGATGTGGACGAGCAAGGATTTTCGAGAAGCCAGCAGCAGAGAGTGATGGAGGAATCGAAAGTAACGGCAGCGAGGTTACCGTTCTACGGAGCGAGCTCGAGCCGAGGTGGTCGCTGGCTGTTTTCCGAAGAGGAGTGGGCGAGCTTGGAAAACTATCAAGCCGAACGGTCGAAGCCCGAGGTGATCGAACAGCCTCAAGGCCCCTTGCCGATGGACGCTAAATCTAACGTCGGCACGCTGCCGTACACGCCGCCGCATCCTTTCACTTTCACTTTCGCTCCAACTCCACTCGACGCCGCGCGTTCGTCTTCCGATCCTCCGCCTGGGGCTGCCCTAGCCGTCAAGGTCAAGCGCGTTCCTCCGCCGAGAAGGATCCAAAGTAGAATCATGGAGCGGCGGTTCGGGACGCCTCCGGCGAGGAATCAAAGGCGGACTGCTGGAAGTCTTTGAAGAAGGAAAGGGACTGCACCTCGTTTTCTCGGAGCTACAAACGAGCAAGTTGGGTCTGAGGGGTTGACTTCGGTCACTATGTCTGCTTTAATGCGTTTCCCCCCACTTTTTTATTCATGAGTCGTATCGCTATGTCTCTCTCAATCAATTCAATGTCATTATCCACCCGGGCTTGGAATGCACCCGGTGGTGACCTTCTTTGAGACACGAGCGAGCGCCTGAAGGCGCGCGAGTTGGGGTGCGTGAGACCTTACTTGGCAGAACCCCAGGGCTGTGAGGCGTTCTCTCAGACTCAACAACGCATTCGAGCTTTTTATTAGTTTGGAGTTGGGGCTAGGATAGACATGTCGGGCTCCATTAATATCCCTCCTCGACAGTGGGCGCTTGTTCATCGAAAGTCAAAACGAGCCCGGGTATGCTTATACTCGCTTACCAATCTTATCTCCGAGCTCCGCCCGACAAGTCGGTTCGCTCTACGACATCGTACAGATGGAGAAACGGTGGGAACGAGCCTAGGGTATGCTGCACACGCAGAACCTATACGAATGTGGAAGAAGAGTGCATTACACTCGAAGTCGGACATAAGGCTACCACCAAGCTGCAGGGTTATCTCCTGTTTATCCCCGAATGGCCCGTGCCTTAAGCTACTGAGGCCTGAGCTGAGGCTTGGCATGACGGATCTAGACGATTTGGAATGGTTGTTTAGCGGTGTTTGGAGCTCAATGCTCAAGCAATTGCAAGTTTATCGGCCAATGGGGGGTTTCGTCCCTGGCTTCCCAGTGGCTCGGAGCGACGCGTGTCTCGCACCCAGCCTCTACCTCCGATCATGCCAGGATCAGGGGGCCAAAATACAAATAACTTGAAATCGGGTATAAAGTGCTCTGGATTGCTCGAAAACCCAGCAAAACAGCCCGCCGTCATATAATGTCCTTCCGTATCCCGACCTCACTCTCACTTACGAATCCGGGAGTATTCGGCGCTGCGGCTGCGCTTTTGGTCCTCGTCTTATTAAAGCGGCGTCAGAAATCTAAACAAAACTTACCCTATCCACCTGGCCCACCGCCTCTACCTTTAATCGGAAGTGAGTGTCAACTGTATTTCAGCTTCTCTTCTTTCAACAGTCATGGTCAGACCTCGGTAACCTCTGTGCTTATGTCAGATGTTCTTGACATGCCACGGTCCAAATTTGCTCTAACTTGGACTAAGTTTGGAGAGAAATATGGTCCGCTGACCTGGTTGACGATACCGGGTCAGACTGTCCTGGTCATAAATTCTTTCGAAGCCGCCCAGGAATTGCTTGACAAGCGAGGTTCGGTTTTCTCCGATAGACCCAGGTTCACCATGCTGTCGGAGCTACTGGGTGAGCACTATGTCATTACGGTGCATCCGACGCGTTAATAATTGCGGTTCGTAATGTAGGAATGGGCGAGTATGCTGTGTTTAGTGGATACACCGCCAACTGGAGGACCCAACGTGCCTACCTAAAACATGCTCTCTCCGCGCCGGTAATTAGAAGCGACTACTCGTTGTTGCTAGAGGCGGGCGCTCGACAGTTTCTCGGACGTTGTCTAGTCCGCTCAGAAGATTTCTTGATCGAGACAGAAAGGTATCCCACTCTACCGAAGTCCTAGAGCGTCTGACTGAATAGCTTACTTTAGGATCGCGGCAGAGATCATCACCAAATTAACCTACGGGAGACTTAAGGATGAGCGAGGCAGAGATTACATCGAAACCAACACATATGTCACAAGTATTGTCGAGAAAGCTGTGGGAGGATACCTTGTGGACCTGTTGCCAGCTTGTAAGTTCGCTCTCCTTTGGGTCTCGGAGCTCCTAACAACCCATTTCCAGTGCGATACCTCCCTAGCTGGCTGCCTGGTATGAAGTTCAAGCAAGATGCTGCTAGGTGGAAAAGGGAGATCGACGAATTTCGGTTTACAACATTTGAAGTCGCCAGGGCAGACACAGTGAGTAAACTTGTGATCGAGATAACCATTGAAAAACCAAGGCTCGTCTAAGTTACTTTTCTCCAACCAAGCTTTCAAATGACCCCGAGATACAGTCTTCCTACATGGGTAAGAGCTTGCAGGAGCTCTATCGAAAGGTCGAAGATGGAAATGATGGAGGCCGGGACGTTCAACAAGAGACTGAAGAGGAAATAGCAATCTCTCGCAGTGCCCTCGTATTCTTCATAGGCAAGTAACACCTCTCCACTCAAATTTGGTTCAATAAAACCCTATAACGAGTCAAATCGCTGTATGTTTTTATAGGTGGTGCCGAGACGGTAAGCGTCTCACCCTCTCTTTTTGCGACATTGAAAGACTCAACCTTGGTCCAAGGTCCAACTTACGATAGAGTCGTTTATCCTTGCTATGACTCTATTTCCTTCCGTTCAGGAGAGGGCTCGGGCCGAGATCGACAGGGTAGTAGGCTTGGGGCGCTTCCCGGCGTTCAGCGATCAGCCAGACTTGCCTTACCTTCACGCAGTAGTGCTCGAGACGATGAGATGGAGCCCAGTAGCCAGTTTTGGTAACTTGGGCTACAAATACCAGTGGAATAACAATTTTGATGCGATATTCACCCTTTCTTCAGGAATACCCCATGCTTCGTCAACAGATGATGTCTACGATGGTTACTTTATACCCAAGGGGACGACTGTCATAGTTAATGCCTGGTAAGTACAAACCCTCTCCAAAAGTGACCTGTTATGGACGCTGTGTCCTCTAACAATCGATTTGTGATAGGGGGATTTCTAGAAACTCAAAGTACTACACGAATCCTACGATATTCGATCCCGAGCGACACCTCAAGCAAACCCCTGAGCTTGACCCGCGCGAGTTTGGATTTGGATATGGGCGTCGCGTTTGTCCAGGAAAGGATCTCGCCTTTCAGGAGGTGTGGATTTTCGCTGCGTCGATCCTTTGGGCGTTTGAGTTGGTTGGGGCGAAAGATTGCCCAGGATCTGTGACGTCAGATGTGGACAGATTCTCATTTGGGCTGCTCGGGTAAGCTATCAAATTCTCTAGAGACTATTGTGCTGAGGTTGGAGCTGATTTTTGAATGCACTCAGTGCTCCCGTTCCCTTTAAATGTCGGTTCACTCCAAGACGAGAAGGCTTGAAGGAGAAACTTGGGTTCGATACCGCGTAGTCGTGACAATGTCGTGTTTTCATAAATATAGCAGGTTATTATTGACATAAACCAGCCTATTGACTCGCGTTGTGCACCTTTGTCAGTGGTCGTATCGAGACAGCATGGGCGGCAGCTGGGTGCCGGGCGGTCCATTGACCAGGAGAGGATGACCTAACCGGAGCGCAAGGAACGACCCATAATTGCAATAGTACGGCGCTGAGGACTCTCCTTCACCGAAACGTATGTCAGAGTAAGGAGTAACTTAAGACAATCGAGTTGAGCCGGTGAAGAACCGTGACGATGACGCGTGACGTTGTTTGTTTATTGCTGGACTGATTTCATTCTGGACCCGTTTACGGTTTAACGAGGCATATCGCACCTCTCCCTTCTCCTCAACCTTTGACGTACCTCGTCCACAGCGACCACGAACACTCCTTTAAACACCTACTTGTTACCTTTCTTTTCTGTGTCCTAGCGATCATCCCTTACACCTTGGGCCCCTCGTCCTCGTCGCTCCTTACCCCCTCAAGCACAGCAACCAACCAGCACGGGATGGCAGACGATGACGCAAGTACAGCAAAAATACGTGGAAAGAAACCCAACAAAACGAAGATGATTGGGAACTGGCATATCGGGAGGACGATAGGCAAAGGTAGCTCAGGTGCGTCTGCAGTCTTTTGCGTCGGTGGTCCCTGTAGAGCGAGGACGTCCCTGACCTAACGTCGTCCCTCGTTACGCTCACCTCCGTCGTCTGCATCCCAACTCCTCCACCAACTCGCCAGGCCACGTTCGAATCGCTCGACATGCCAAATCGGGGGAGTATGTCGCAGTCAAGATCGTCTCGAAACATGCTTTGGTCAACTCTCGAATGTCCATGGCTCACGCGGGCGAAGAAGAGGACAAGATCCTGTTGGCCATCGAACGCGAAATCGTCATCATGAAGCTTATCGACCATCCGAACGTCTTGAGCTTGTTCGATGTTTGGGAGACCAAGAGCGAGCTGTGAGCTGACCGAACGTGCTTTTCCTTCGCACTTGAGGACTAAAGCGTTTTGGGAACTCAGGTACCTTGTCATGGAATACGTTCAGGGCGGCGAACTCTTCGACTACCTGGTCCAGCGCGGTCGTCTGCCCATCGCCGAAGCCGTTCACTACTTTCAGCAAATCATCAACGCGGTCGACTACTGCCACCGCTTTAACATCGCTCATCGAGATCTCAAACCTGAAAACCTTCTGCTCGACAAGGACCGAAACATCAAGGTGGCCGACTTTGGCATGGCCGCTTGGGAAGGGGGAGACGCTATGCTCAAGACCAGTTGCGGGAGTCCTCATTATGCGAGTCCGGAGGTTGTTGCGGGAGAGGCGTATCATGGGTCCGTTTCCGACATTTGGTCCTGCGGCGTCATCCTGTACGCTCTTCTTGCTGGACGACTTCCTTTCGACGACGACAACGTTCGGGTGCTGTTGGACAAAGTTCGAGATGGGCGGTTCATCATGCCGCATGATATCGACCCCATGGCGAAGGACTTGCTTCGGCGGATGTTGGAGAAGGATGTTAGGAAGCGCATCACGGTACGAGGCCGAGACGCTCTGTGAAAGGCTTTCTTGACTTACCCTACCACTCGTAATGCAGATACCAGAGATCCTTAAACACCCATTCTACCTGTCGCGCGTACCACACCCCATGAAAGTACCCGTTATTCTACCACCCACGCTAGAAGAAGTCGAGAAGCCCGTCAAGTCGGAAGACGAAATCGACACCGATATTTTCCGGAACCTTCAGATCCTATGGCATGGTGCTCCAGATCAAGAAATTATCAAGGCTCTTCTCAGCGACGAGTCAGTGTGAACTCGACTTGGTGACGTGTCTTGCGGATATCTGACTTTTTTACACTCATTTCGGGCAGGAAAACCTGGGAGAAAGCTGTCTACTCGCTCCTCATGAAGTATCGTTTGAAACAACTCGAGAATTACAACATGGACTCAGACGACGCGCCCGACGAACCCAAGAAGAGGACGCCATCGGCGAGGAAACCTGCGCCGCCACTTCCTGCTCCTGAACCCGTCAAGACAACCAAACCGGAATCTTTGGCGCCCTCGCCCCGCCAGGGTACCACCGAGCCCGAGATTTTGTCTCTGCCAACAACTCCAAAAGAATCCGATATTCCCGCTCGCCCAGATGCTCCCACTCCTCGACGCGCCACGGAAAACCCTCCCATCGAGTCTCAAACTGCGACACCGTCGGCGAATGGCAAAGGAACGCCTACTCCAGTCGCGCCGACAGCTCCCCCTCACCCGACGGCAACACCACCGGAACCTTCCACCGCGTCTCGACAACTCCCTCCTGTACCCGCGATCACTCTGCAGGATGCTACTCCCGCTCGACCTCCGCCCATCCAGATTGACAGCGCTCGTCGAGTTTCCAACAACTATTCTCATTCAACGACATCGACCGACTCTACCTCTACCCGGTCATCCACCGTCATCCGTACTCCATTGCAAGTCCCTCCGATGGGAGATGAAGCGGTGCAACAGTTCTTCAAGCAGATCGTGGAGCAGCTGGCATCCATCCAAGCGAAGCAATCTTCTATGGTGGCTTCCTCGCCTCCCGTCGGGAGCGGGAATTCGCCAGACTTTCAGGCTTTGGCCATGGCGGCTTTGAACTTTGCTCAGAACCCTGACGGGGCTGCTGCCGCGTTTCGATCAGCCGTGTCTGCTGCTGCACCTCCCCCAACTCCACTGGAAGCTGGGTTCACGTTCAACGAAGGAACCAGTCGGTATGAAGATGCACCAGAGGAGCCGCAAGCCGTCCAACCCAACGCAGTGCGATACAACAACAACAACAACAACAGATCGAGCGTGATTGAACAGCCGAACGCTCCCCATGGTTTGGGTCTTGCGAATTACCCGGAAGTCTCTGCTCCACCTCGAATCGTCAACGATCCTCGTGCTCAACAACCACAGTACCGACATAGTGGAGGGCCGTATCAACCTCCCCCGACTGCGAGACGCGCGGCGACCTCGCCTTTGCCTGCACAACCGACCAGGATGAGGTCGTATTCGCAAGGCTCGGATGCATCGGACAAGGAGAATGGTGCGCCGCGAGGAGGCGGGTACGGTCCCCCAGGAGGTCGACCTCGGGCCAATTCGCATCATGTGCAGACGGGGCTGAACGTGGATGGATTAAAGCCGAGATCGTCGATTAGGTCTGATGGAGCTCCGAGGAGGACGCCGATGGGAGAGAAGCATGTACAGATTGTGTTACCGCAGGGGGATGTAATGTGGACCAAGCAGAAGAGGCAAAGCATGTACAGTGAGTTACCGTCATTGTTAAACCTTTTTGAGGAACCTGCCCTTTTAACTCTTTTACCCGCAATTAGGCGAAGACTCTCCGTACCTTTCGGATACGGGTTCAACAGCCACTCACTCGACGGCCCATTCGATCTTCCCCTCTGTCCCCCAAACCGTCGCTGTTGCTCAAAAGAAATCATGGTTCACGAACCTCTTCAACTTCAAACCTGCTTCGTACAGTCTTCTCTCGGTCTATGATCCTCGCATTACCAGGGATGAGTGCCGTAAGTTGTTGAGGAGCTTTGGTGTGGGTGTGGTGTTGCAGAACTCTGAAGGTCCGACTGGTGGAGTTCTCAAGTGCAAACTGGACGAAGTTCGAGGTAAGCGAGTGCCCTACTGTTCCATCGTTTTGATAGACTTGCCTGAGCTCCCTTCCTTTGCCCTGCAGATCCCGCTGGTGTGATGGCCGTCGTGAAGGCCGTTCGCTTCCGCGTCGAATTCCACCACACCAGCTCCTCGCACGCTATCGCCGGTTACATAACGTCCTTGACGTTAGTACAGGAGAAAGGTGCATTGTCTTCGTTCAAGCTCATCTTCAATCGGCTCCGCCGCGAGTGGGAGTTGGACGTCCCCGGCAGCCTTTCGACCACGAATCGGTCGGGCCAGAGGAACAGTTATCATGCTGGTCAGACGACGTTGAGACTCGTCCCCAACCACACTGGTGGCAGCG
>KN823053.1:62769-85831 GCA_000827465.1 Tulasnella calospora MUT 4182 | reverse complement strand
GGCAGCCTTTCGACCACGAATCGGTCGGGCCAGAGGAACAGTTATCATGCTGGTCAGACGACGTTGAGACTCGTCCCCAACCACACTGGTGGCAGCGTCTCATCTACTGGCTATGTATCGTCTCGAAGCAGCGGCGGGGCTCCAAGTCCCGCCCTTAGCTCAGGTGGAAGGTTCATCGAGCCTGATTACTTGTCGTGAGTTCCCAAGCACCGAACGTTGTATTTTTTCTCAACTGATCCTGGACCAATAGGCCTGTTTTCTAACTAAACCTTGAATTCGTTTTCATTATTTATTGTGTCCTCTTTATGACCAGCCCAGCAGATTCCCTCCCACTCCCCATTTCTCTGCTAGACCAGTGTGTCCGATACCCTTGCAGCCGCGCACGGTAAACATTTCATTTGTCCTTGAGTTATTTCCCTTGCTTCTATTGTATTTGTAATTATTTCTGGGCTGGGAAAACCCGCGTTACTGTCAAATGCCGTCGAGTAGGCGGGTGGTCATGACGCGTAACCGATTTCTGTCGTCACACCAAAAACAGGATATCGGAACGAAACCAGACTCGAATGCAAATTCCGGTGTAAAAACCTAACCTAATGCGAACAACACGGCACAAGAATGAAAATAACATGAAATGGGTAATGTGTAACAAAGAAACAAATGTAGTCCGAGCAGTCGAGGGGAGTGAGATGTTAATCGGTAGTACAAGGTATCAAGGCGAATCGGGCAAATCCGGCGCTTTCGAGAATGTTAGCCCAGCAAGACCACTGAAAAATCCGCCAGACTTCCGCGCAGGAGGAGGAGCTGGAGTCGGGGAAGCATCCTCTGCGTCATCGTCATCAGAGTCGTCTATGGGAGGGGCTTGTGCAAATGTCAGGCCAGCCATGCCAAGACCCGCCCCTGCGCCTCCACCAAGTTTCGTAGGAGATCCAGTGCTTCCACCTCCGGCTTTCGTTGGAGAGCCAGTGCTTCCGGTACCAGGCATCCCGGTGTTAACCATGCCTCCACCAGCAACCCCACCAGTTGCGGGAGAAAACATGTTCTTCAGGGTGTAATCGTTCCTGGCCTGTCGCAGTCGCTCTGCCTCTTCGATCCCTCCCGTCTTCTTCAACTTCTTCCTTGTGACGAAATCCCCTAATTCTTCTTGGAACTCGTTGGAGCGACTCATGAGTTCCTTATGTCGGGCCCTCTGATTGGCTTCGATAGCTTTCAATCGCTTCTCCGGGTCAACTTGCGCGCCGCGAATCTCCAGCATGACGGTGCTCAATCCGTTTGAGCCCGGCTCTGGTTGTGGTATACGAACCTGCTTGCCAGTACGCATAACACGACCGCCTCTGCCAATTCCGCTTGTGGTCATTGTGGTATTTCGGACTGTGATAATCTTTTCGACGTGACCAAAGACCTCGGTGAGAGCCTTGTGATCTTCAATCAAATCCTCGATGAACTCCTCTTGGTGCGTCAGGAACCCTTGCTCGTCGACAATATTCTGTAGCTCCTCCTCCCATGTCTTCTTCCACATTGGCTTCACTGTTGCGATGTGTTCCTTCAGCGCTTCTAGCTCGGCCCTTGTGGCTGCGATGTCGGTCATTAGCGTCTTCATAATGGACGACTTGGGTGATACATGGCGCTTGAGTACATCGTCCTTCAAGCTTTCGACCGTATCTTGGAGCTCCTCAACTTTGGTCAAGACCGTCTGCGTCCGCGTATCGAGACTGGTTTTGCCAGAATTGATGTACGACCTTGCGCCGCCAACCTTCGCGTTAGCCAAGTCCTTCACATTGGCTGTCTGCGTCCGAAGTGTGCCAAGCGACTCTTTCGTCTGAGTTATAAAGTCGACGTATACCTGCCGCATAACGCCCAAATCCCTTCGCAGATTCTGGATTTCATCGAACTGCGTTTTGAGGTCGGTTACAATCCTGGAGGTGGAACCGCCATCCGAACTGAAAGTCCATGACGAGCCTCCAGTTGTTTGAGGAGCGAGTGGTTGGTATGTACCGCCTGTTGTCTGTTCGACTAGAGGCTGCATTAACGGCTTCGGTGTGTTGAAGTTTAGCGAGGATCCTTTGCCTTCGTCCGTTCGCAGTCTTGAAAGTCGACGAGCAAGGAGATTAAATTGCTGATCCGTTGGGCGGGCAGCCTGAGGTGTGGTCGGGCCGCTTTCCCCAATAACCAGTTGCGGCGGTACGAGTGATTGGCGCTTCTGAGCATTAATGGCTGACCGAAGGTCCTTGATTTCACCCGTCAGCGTCGCCATCTGGAGGTCAATGTGTTGCTTGACCTGGTCAAGAGCTTTCAACCGAGTCAGTTGGTTAGGAGGTCTGCAAGAGCAAAATGAACGGCTTACGTTCGATGTTCAAAGACAGCAAGCAACCGTCCTTGACTTCGTCCATGTCCTCCATCTCATACTGCACCCCACTGTTGGCATCGCGGATGTAGATCGCTGGGAAGTTGTCCTGCCCTGGATTGTAGGCAAATTTGTCCACGAAAAGGACTCGCAATGAGGCGAACGAGAGAGGGGTATCGGGGTCAATGGTGACCTTCTTCACATGACGGCCAACTTGGAGGAAGATGATCATAGGCTGGGGTGTTGGAGAACTTGGCCTAGTGCCTGGGCGGCTAACGGCTCCGTTGGTAACAGGTTTGTCTGCTGGAGGTTTAGAGTCGGATGTTCCCGGTCGCCTCATGGGCGAAGTCCCTCGGCTACTGATGGGAGACGACCTCGCGCCTTCTGGTAATGACGGTACCGGAGGGGCTTGTCCAGGGGTTGGGCTCTTGCCTTTCCTCTCCGGGATGTCAGCCAAATTGACGCTATGTCGCTTCATCGGGCTGACTGGCCTGGTTTCATCAACCTCGGCCAAGGCTTCTAGGTCTTGGGTGCTGAGCTGACCAATCGAGGCCGACGGTGCAAGCGAACGACGGTTCAAGTTCTTGCTGGATGCCAATTGTTTCAGACTCCCGAGACCAGAAGGTCCTCCTGCCATTTTGCTGAAGGTATATGAAGAAAATCGCTTCGAAGCTTTGCGCTCCAGCATGTCACTCTTTTGGAGTGCGACTATTGAGCTTTCGACAGCAGGCTCTTGGCTTGCCAATGCTGGATCTAGAGGACTTTCTGGCGCGGACGGAGTCCCCACCGTTGAGCCTGACGGAATTGGCGGCGATGGAGTGGCGTTTACAAGGTTGAATGTGGGAGCTGACGAAGACGAAGGTGTTACATTGGGGAATGGGTACGCAGAACCGGAAGAGGGTGGTGGTGATCCGACAGGCTTGTCGATCAAAGAGTAACGCTTGACATCAGGAGACACTGCCGGGAGGGCCTTGGATGCCTTTGGGGGAGTCTGATCCGGACCTGGGGTAACAGTTGCGGTAGACGCGATAGAGTCTGAAGATAGATCCTCGACTGCTTGCTCTCGCTCTGAGATAGCCTTGTTTGCCGCGGCCAAACTGACTTTTCGTGCCGCAGGGGATCTAAGTTTCTCCTCCGCTGCGCTTGCATTTGCTGCAAGTTCCGCCAAGCCGTCTGTATCGGCAGCCACGGATGCGTTAACGGATGCTTTGCGGGGACTTGTAGCAACACTCGGACCAGCGCGGGCCCCATCACCATCGGACATCAGAAACAGGGGTGACTGAGCGCGTGGGACGCTTCCGGAGTGTTTCCTTCGACCCAAAGACATTCTCCCGGGTATTGCGGAAGCAACCACTTGAGGTGTAGGCCCTTGGACTGGCGGAGGTATCGGCTCTGAGGGAAGAGGCGGAGGGGTGGGGTGCGCTGGTTCTTCCTCTGGGATCTGAGGCGCAGGTAGTGGCCGCGGCTTTGAACCCGACCGCCCATTTGACTGTCTTCCTGAGGCAGCTGTACTCGTTGAGTTCTGCCTTTCGGCTCGCCGTTGTGCTCCTCTCTCTTGAGACATGGCGCGAAACTGGGACTGTTTGTTGCGCAGACCTTGCAGTAGGTCGGTAATGATTTCGCGGACTTGGGGGAGGAACCGCTCCAGTGTTTCGGGTGTTGCGTCTTCTGCGAGACAAGTTTCGAGGACATTTCTCAGGTCTTCGGGAATGCCCCGCAGCTCCCTAAAGTGGAGGGAAGGAGGAATAAAACGGCAGATGAAGTGAGGGTCCGAACGCCAAACATAGAAACTTGAACTTGCCTCATATCGATGTCAAAGGAAGCAAAAGCGACAACACAGGCGTTGAAGTCGTTCCCAAGACGAACGTACACGTCACTGACATCTTGCTCCGATACCTTTCGGTTGCTCCAAGAGGTAAGGGATTCGAGCAGCTGCTTGATAGCCACGAGGAGACGGGTCACAGTGGACTCAACTCCCCCACCCGGTCCACCACGACTCCTACTGCCGGAGGACCTGGAAGGAGTCGGAGTTTCGGATGAAGAGCCGCCACCACTTCCCGATGATCTTGTACTGTTCGTTCGACCGTGAACTGAGGAGCCCGAACCATTGACACGGTGGGCTTGCCGAGCAATATCGGTGGCCATCTGGTTTGCACGCTTTGAGGTTTGGTTGGGGTGTCGAATGAGGTTCAGTGGTAGTGAGCCAGGTTGACCCTATAGATATTGACGATGGACGTCAGAGGAGAGTGAAGTGGAACAGCAAGAGCGTTGGTGACGCGGACAAAGACAGAAGGGGGCAGAGATTCGGGTTCGGACCAGGAGATGCCCCTGTTTGCTTCGCGGCGATCTCACGACTCCCTCGATTTTCTCCTCTCTCGCCGTCATGGTCGGAAACCCCCAATCCAAGGTTAGAGCTACTCCGTTCGTGCGCACACTATTATCTCGATCCCCGTACTTGTAGCTAACCCTCCGGTACGTAGGAGCAAAGGGCACTCGAAGCCAAAACCCAAGGAAAAGCTCTTCCACCCCCAGTCGCGTAAAGCAGCTCAGTTAGAGCGCGCACATCTCCGGAAACACAAGTTGAACT
Source organism: Tulasnella calospora MUT 4182 (assembly GCA_000827465.1). Taxonomy (NCBI): domain Eukaryota; kingdom Fungi; phylum Basidiomycota; class Agaricomycetes; order Cantharellales; family Tulasnellaceae; genus Tulasnella; species Tulasnella calospora. The sequence continues at coordinate 80,903 of KN823053.1, read as the reverse complement.
CTGCAAAGTCCAAACGTGGAAAAGTCCAAAATGATCGGAGTCTGTTGTTTTCAATTTACTCCTTCCGTGATTAGCATCCTGACCCCAGACTCATGCAGATGACCGATTTGTCTTCTTCCACCACGCACTCCCGTCCGATGTCCCAGCGCTCACACTGTCAGAAACTCATGGCATAATAAAAGATATATGGCTACACCGACATGACGTTGCAATTGCAGAAGAGGCAGCGACTAGGAGGAAGGGGGAACCAAAGAGCTCGAAGGAAGACAAGTTGTTGGCCGTGAAGGAAGCCGATGAAGAGGAATATCGTACCGGCCTAGGTAAGACGAATTATGGAGCCAAATTCTCTATTGTGTGCATTGACGGCTTATTTTTCCAGAGATCCCAGATCTCACTGATCCGATGACCGTCGAGCTTTTCCGCAAATGGGAAGATGGCGACCCGAATTATATTCCACTCCTACGTATGATACGGGTGTCAAGTGCAGATCCCGATAAAATTTTAATCACTCAAAGGGGAAGGCGTGAAGAAGAGCTTCAGGCGAAAGCGGCAAAAGAGGCGAAAGCAGCGGCCAAGGCAGCAGCGAAGGACTCCAATGCTATGACGGTTGACTAAGCTCCTTGATGATCCTACACAATGTATCTCTGTAATCTACATGCATATGTTTGTACTAGTTTTCGATTCGAAACTAAGCTTCATCACCCCTCGCTACCCGCGAAGGACCGAAGTAGCAGCGTCCCCGACGATTTACGATGAGAGCCCTTCCACGTTTTCGGTCTGGGCCGATAAGTTGCTCTCCTTTCCGGATTGAACGGCTAGTGTTTGTGACTTTTCAGGCTTTGATTATCCTATAAGTCGTTGAATTATTGGTTGTAAATGCCACTGCAAATGATAGGACCCACCCAGTGATCGTTTGAGGATATGTTTTGAGTTGCTCTAAAGCCCGGGACGCATTCTGCCGTAGTTCGAGATCTCTCTTTAATTTGCAATTGGTGCAGTCTCTGTTCCCGCTGCCCGCTGTCCAGCCAAAGAAGAACTCGATCCGCTCCACGCAGCAGGCCTCCTCCGGGTAGGGTTCAAGCAAGGACAACTTGGCGCTGCCTTTACTATCCGCAAATGATCTCTCCGTACTCGAATTCCGGGAATGCCAGCCTGAATCCATAGAACAACCCATTTCCACACCGAGATTAACAGCGTTGGCAATTCTATCAAGCTGCTCTTCCCTTTGGAGACGCATATCCCACAGTGCCAGCAGCGCCTCTACGCTACCGGACCGAGTTACTATATCCTGTTTGACCAGAGGATCTCGAAGGTCGGTCCTATGCGTATATCGAGAGGCAGTCTTGGCCTCCTCTTCCAGGCCCAACCTCCACGCAAGGGCATAAACTCCTAAGGGGTCCCTTTCTAGAGCTTCTGGGGTGGCTAGCATGTCTCTAAGACACGATTTGAGCCTTAATGGGCTGATCAAGTACTTGTCACAGGCTCGGACGAGCTTCGTAGCGATGTCGTACGATTGGACGACCGGGGGATCCAAGGGGTACAACATGGTCAAGAAAGTCTCCAAAGTCTGTGCATCCTCCTCAACCGTGATAGTCGGTAGATCAGATGTTGTATTTGTGGTTTCGTCGCCCGGCTGTGGAAGGCCGAACATGTCGCGGAAGAAAGGGGAGGCGATAGATAAAATGACTCTGCTCGCTTTGAAGTTGGCACCGTCTGAAGACCGTAAAAAGCAATCGCCGATGGAGGATGCGTCGAATGGAGCCTTTACGACGTAGGCGGTAGTAGCCAGTGTCTGGAACGACATGTGGCTGAATAAGTGGGATCAGGGTTGAATCGGTCACGCGGAGATAGTGGAGAAATTTCAATTTACCCTCTGCTAATAACCAGATGTTGAACGGGGTACAGTCGCGTCTGGAAACTTGGATACGCCTACTTGTTGCACGTCGGTGACTAGCTTCTAAAGCAAGAAGCGAGGTCCAGAAAGTCACGAGAGCCGCCTTTCATGTGACGCCGCGGAATCAACTGGGGAGTTCACGATGGACGGTTGGTTCCGACATACCGACATCCGGGCAGGTGCCCAAGACGACAACACTCCAAATTTCTCGATAGTTCCATAATAACTGACATGTTAACTTTCACGATGTCGCCTATTTTGCGCGAGTCTTGAGGCTAGGGATTGATTCCCGGATATAAGCGACCCGGAGCTCTCCCTGAGTGAGGTCCAATGGAAATATAAATAAACTTCCAATACAGGCCAAAACCTCCATTTGAAGTTTACCAGCTCTATCAGTCACACACCCAGAAAATATCTACTCGCATCACCGCTATCAGGTATGGCCCTGGCATACCCAGTCACTGTATTCGTAAAGCCTACAGTTGTAGCCCTGTATCAACTAAGCCCGCCCAATACCTCAACTGCTTAGATAATGTTGCCGTTTTGCGAGCATGCATCATGAAAGACTAGTCATAAGCCATGCATCAGCTTTATTTTGTTTTGAAAAGGCAAACGAAACGACTTACCCCTTTATCGTCCGAGGGTAAGTTTGCAACGCCACTCTCACCGCGGCTCTGGCCTCATCCAATCGCGCCGACTTCCTTTTTGCGCACTCGGAACAATCTGAAGGCCCGCTACCAGCTTGAAAATCAAGAAACGCTTCTACATCGTCACAGACAAGATTCGGGACGGCCATGCGTTCCCTCAAATCCTCTCTCCGTTTGATGTACGCCCCACTGGTACCAACGGAGCGCCGGTGCGAACCGCAGGCCATGTCGTAAAATATTGGGGCCAGTTCTAAGAGCTCGTCTAGAGCCTTGTATGTTCTAACCCTGAGATCCCATAGTGCAAGCAGAGCTTCCAAGTCTCCCGATTCTGCTAAAATCCTTTTGGCGACGGTCTTGGCCCCAATATCTAAAGTGTGGGGGTATCGAGAGGCCACAACAGCCTCCTGGTCTATCCCAAGTCTCCATGCGAGAGTATAGCATCCCACCGCATCCATTTCTAGCGAATCATTTTGGCTGAGGATCTGGCGAACGTGGAGCTGTACTTTGGGTGTGTCGATGAAGTATTTGGCGCAGGCCGTGGCCAGCTTATGGGCTTGCGTGATCGATTGGATAGATGGCGGAGCAAGTGGATAAATCATCTGTAGCATGACTTGCAATGTCTCTGCATCTTCTGCAACTGGGATTACGGGGAGAGGAGTCACATCCCCCTTCCCGGTGTTTTCTCCGGCGTTCGACTCCGGCGGTGGAGGCATATCGAACATGTCCCGAAATACACATGATGCCATGCCTAGAATTGCTCGAAGGACTTTGAGCTCTGCTCCGTCGGAAGCTTGGATAATACAGTCTCCAAAAGATTCGGCGTCGAAAGGTGGTTGAACAAGGAATGAGGAGGTGCTGGGTGTGGTCATTGTTCTGCAGGGATGGAAAAATCAGCTCGATGCTCAGCCGCTATTGGAGTCGAGGCCAACCTTAATATTCTATAATGACGAGGTTTGTGTCTATTGATACCGCTGGTGCGTGATACGCGAGAGTCACGGCCGGAGGGCCCCCTTCTCGTGGTGAACGATCAGCCTATTATCCACAAACAGGTTGGACGGCGAAAGAGATCGAGAGCTTTACGGACGTATGCGCACTTTTTTAAAGAGTCAAAATGCCTTTTCTCGTTACTTGAGCTGGTGGCTTCAACCCGATGTGTGAAAGGCGCGAGTGGACTGCCTGAGTTTGTTCAAGTTGGGTGGGTATGGTGCCTGCTTGGTGCCTGCTCGCCTTTTGTTGTTAAAGATCACACCCGTAACGCACTCGAATCGTGATGTTCTCGTTCAAGACTTAGACGATGGGTGGCTCTTAGGATGATTCAACCGACGCTTCATTGAAGTGCATTGTGTGTAAGCCGTGCATGTGCATGGCGACACCTTGATCGATATCACATCACGCCACTGAACCTTGTCTCCACGAGCCCCGTCTGATCCACACGTAACACAAATAGACAAGCCTGACCTGGGAAGTGATATATGCAGCTACCCCGTGCTGGCGAATAACTTGAAACTGCGCGACACACAGATGGTTTCGGTGTCCTGGAGAGATTGAATGGCCGTAGGTACCTCGGAATGAACCAAGGACGCTTATTGCATCACTCAAGATGATGAGGGGCGTTGGTCAAACAACCAGCGTCGACAGTTTCATTTCATCGGGAACGATGAAGCCGCCGGAGATCAAGCGAATACCGCCGGGGCCGTTTTGATGGCTTGCTGCGGAGCGACGCTTTTGCACCATGGAGCCGAATCCGCTGCCGCTCTATAGAGTGGCTCTTAGCATTGCAAGATTTGGCCATTGGTGCCTTCTTTATTTTGGTCATGTGTCGAGAACGACGCCTCAGTGCTGTGACCGATTCGATCTAGTACGCAAGGTTATCTTGCCCAATTCATTATAATTAATCCATCGCGCCAAATTGATTTACTTTCCTTTCCGTTCGCTCGATTGCATTTCCAACTTTCGTTTTCTGTTTGGACACCCCGTCGATTCCCTTCGCGCAGTAGATAGGGAGTCCTTATCTAAAGCTATGACTCAGAGGGGCTCTGCATTTATATGTGTGCTGATGCTCTATGTTGCCCAAATTACAGGCTGGTCCAAGTCTAGAAAGCGATGTTCGCTCGGTTGTAGTTCGGTCGCGTGGCGTGAGGAAACGGATCCGGTTCCTTTGAGTGACGTCACTGATTAGCATTTCATGAAGGCCAGAAAATTCAGCATACGGGAAAACGGATCGTCGAGCGCTCCAGTCGGACGAGCGCGCTTGAGCCGTCTAGTAACGGTGATCAATGGTAAGTATAGGGAAGGAAGTCGAGTGGCATCATGATGCAGGGTTGACTAATTTGGAAATTACCGGGCCCTCTCGACTGTTCCTTGTACATCAACCATCGGGTTTTCAGCTCTAAGCCAATGCTATATGATGAGAACCAAACTTACACCAAGGATGGGACATCGTTGTACGTTCACCTGAGACCTTATTCCCCATAAGAAACGAATCCACAATTACGGTCTAGAACGACATATCGAATCATCAACCTCGAGCGACTATTTGGTCTGAAGGCACGTGGCATATCGAACGAAATCTATCCTTCCTAGCACAACCATCACCAGCATCCCCAAAACATCCGAGCCGCTTCCTTCTATCTTCTTCTTTCGGTATCATTTTCTCCCTGTTTCCTTTCACGATGAGGTGGTTGCTGACACTGTATCTTTATTTCAGTGAGATCGTTTGCCTATGAGCGAAGACCAGGACGTATCTGAGGAGGGCTTTATCGTTCCCGCCCCCTTCGACTCCTTATCTCCTGGAGACTGCATCCTTAAATCAATCGAGGGCACCGAGTTCAAAGCTCTAAGGCAAATCCTAGTTCTCGCTTCCCAGGTGATGGCCGATATGTTTGGCCTCCCTCAAGGAGAGGCGCACAAGGTGCCACACGAGGGGACGCCGGATCACCTGCCGGTCATTCCGATGCAGGAAGATGCTGAAACAATCCACAACCTCCTCGTACTTCTGTACCCTACCTCTGTCCCTAAAGAGCTTGGGGTTCAAGCGGCAATCAAGCTCGCCAAGACCTACGACAAGTACCTCATTCCAAAAGACCGCCTCCGACTGTCGGTAGGGTTACTTTACAACTCGGAATCGACGTTAAAAACCAGTCCTATTGAGCTCTACAGACTGGCTTGGGAGTTGGAAATGATGCTAGAAGCGAAGATAGCATCCCGATACACGCACAAAATTCCGTTCGAACAGCTTCACGCTACGCTACCACTGAAACCTCTGGAGGAGCTCCTGAATCTTAGGAGACGTAGGGAGGAAGCATTAGATAGTTTGATTGCGGCGGTGGAGCCGAGAAGCACCCTCTGCGACACCCACACAACAAATGATGGGAAATTCTTCCGCCAAATTGCGGCTTTGAAGGAAAAAGCACGCCAATCGATTCAAGTTCCATATCCAGAGAAGGGCGCCCGTGCCTCCAGCTTCTTCGGTCAGCGTCGGGGATATCCGCCAACACGTGACGGGTGGAAGAGTTGGTCTCGCAATAATAGGAATTTTTGTGGCTGTTTTGAAGACTGCGACTGGGATAGCATGTCGTCTGTCTTAGCATCGGCTCTCCAAGAATTTCCTCAATGTATCTAGAACTGGTAGCTAATCATTGTATCATTCCCTTGAACACACTTCATCGCGGTATACCAAAAGGCCGACTTGAACTGCTCGAGAGTATAGGCACAAAGGGAGGAATTGAGTATCTGGGTGTGACGCGTGAGGTTGAAATTGTATTTTGGTGGTATGCTACATCGAAACCAGTCGAGCTGTTGATAAGTCGCAAATGTATTTACTGATGACTTTGTCAAGAAGACCTGTGTAGGATGCAAAATTTACCGCAGGACTAATTTTCTGATCCACAGCGGTTACTGATGCCATGCAAGCGGCACTTATTGACGTTTCACAACAACAATTCATCCCTGACGGCGGTGCGGGTCGTAGCTGAAGGAATAGGATCAGGGTTGAATTGATGATGCAAAAATAGTAAAGGAATTTCAAATCCACCTCCAATTGGGCATCAGTCGTTGAACAAGGTACAGTGGTGTTTGAACACTTGGATATTGGGTATAGTGGTTGCGGCACGTCAACGACTTGCTTCTGAAGCAATACGCGAGAGGAATCGAGTTCCAGAAAGCCACACTGGCCGCGTTTTGTGTGACACCGCCGAAACCTTGCGACACGGGGTTGGTTCCGACGTCTCGCGAGACCTCCAAGTACGTGCCCCAGACCGCACACTCTACTGTCCCGTTGACCCCGCTGTAAATGACGTTGATCTCATTGTATTTCGCACATTGCGAACTGCTCTACTAGGGTCCTGGGCTAAGGATCGATCCCTTATACAAGTGCAACAGACTATGTCGCGCCTGATGGTTTAACTGAGGAATCTATACATAAACTTTGGTCAAGTTACATCGGTACATATAGCCCAATGGCGCAACCCCAAACCGCCGACGAGTTTGCCAAAATTCGCCAGCAGAGGAGGCTTCGATCTGAACAGAGATAGGTGGTGCCGGGGAGTTTTCTGAGGGAAACTTGGTGTTGCAATGTGGCAGTGCGGTATAGCTCCTTACAGTCCAATCCAAGGGGTCGACATCATGGGAGATAAGGGTGGTCTCACTTGCGAGAGGGCAATCTTGGACAACGTAATATAAGCGTTCCAGCGGTATATTCAACTAAGACGTGGATAAAACTCACCCAGATATTGCTTGAGGGTATCCTGTAAGTGCTTCGATGACTTTGACACGGATTGTGTGGAGACGTGCCGCGCGGAGCTCTCTACACATCACGCAGGCGGCAGACGCAGTAACCGTAAAACCAAGAAAATTTTCTACATCCTGGGCATCGGGATAAGGTTCCTTCAGCTTCTGCTTGAGCCCCACCCTTCGCTCGGTGTAGTCAAGGTTGACGATCACGGATAATGCGTGACGGCCCTCGGCGCGGCACGGATATTGGGTGATATCCGTCACGAGTGAGAGAAGACCATCTAAGGCCTCTTCCCTGCTATCTTTCAGACGTAACAGTTGAAATAGAGCCTCCATGTCCCCCGATTGCTCGACCAACTTTTTGCCGATCGAACTCTCCGTCAACTCCAAGGTGTGCGTAAAACGGGAGGCTTTTATCGCCTCCTCTTCCCACCCTAGCTTCCACAAGAGAGCGTAGCACGCCAAAGGGTCCTCCTTTATGAATTGATCATCGTTGAGGGCATCCCGAAGGTGCAGCCGAAGTTTGGCAGGGCTGATGAAGTATTTGTCACATGCCGCCACCAGTTTTTGTACCAGCTGGAAAGACGTAATAGAAGGCGGGTCGACGGGATAAATCATCTGTAAAAGTACTTGCAGAGTTGAGGCATCCTCCCCCACTGGAATCACGGAAATATCGTTCTGATCCTTGCCTCCACCGGCGGCCGGTGGTAGCGAGAACATGTCGCGAAAAATGGAGGAAGCGAAGGAAAGAATAGCCCTTGACACTTTGAATTCCGTGCCATCACAGGCACGAAGAACACAGTCACCGGAGGACTCGGCGTCAAAGGGATGTTGGACGATGAATTTGGTCTCGGCCATAGTGAGGAATAACTGTAATCGGCGACAAGTCAGCCTTCGCTGGGCATGCGCAGAGTCCCAGAGGAGGCCAAACCGGCTGGGACAATGGCCTCCGCACCTGGGAGTGATGTATCCGCAACGATCGAAGTTGGCTCTTGACTTGAATTCTACGGTCGTCCCCATACCAATAGCCATGAGTTTTCTATCAGGAACCCCTGGAGTGGCAAACCCCGAAGAAAAAGAATGCCCTGAAGGCGTACCTCTGAATGAACCAGGGCCGTTTAACAATGGTCAACGGTGTTGGTCAAACAGCCAGCCGAGAGTCAATAGTCCGGTTATCTGATGGGAGAGGCGGAGTCGTCGGAGATCAAGCGAGTACCGCCGAGACCACGTTGAGAGCTTGGTGCGGAGTGAGGCTGTGCAGCATGCACCGAGCTGAATCCCCTGCCGCCGATAGACTCACTCCTGAACTTCACTCTTTACCATCGCCGGATTTAGTCATTACCCCCTCCTCTATCCCGATTAGGTTTATTTCTCTACGCCTCAGTGTCGTGGCCAACTTTTTTTTACCTTCTGTGGTTGATCCCATTGTAGATCGCTCGTTGCAATGTGAACCGTTCTACTCGAGTTTTGGGCGGGGAATCGACTCCTCATATAAGTGCAACCGACTGTGTCCCACGTGACGGTTGTACTGAGGGATTCATAAGCTTTGCAAGCTTTGGTATGTTACAACGGTACATATATCCCAATAAAACCGCCCAATAAAATTTGGCAAGTTCGCCACCACGAGAGGTTTCAATCGAAATGAGACAGGCACTATTTGGGAGTTGTCTGAGTGGATCTTGGGTGCAATATGGCAACGTAACATAACTCCTTACAAAACCAATCCAGAGGATCGACAATGCGACATGTGAAGATGGTCTCACTTGCGAGAGGGCAATCTTAGACAGCTCAATATAAGCGTCTCGATGTTTTGCCAAGCAAAAACCGGAGATAAGGCTCACCCAGATATCGTCTGAGGGTATGCTTCAAGTGCTGTGATGACGTTGCTACGGATTGCCTGAAGGCGTGCCGTCCGACCCTCTAAACACGTTTCACAGGGGGAAACTGAAGACCACTGATCCGTTCGCGGAACTGGTATATTAAACCCAAGGAAATCCTCTACATCTTGGGCATCAGGATAGGGCGCCTTCAACTTCTGTCTCAACTCGGCTTTGCGCTGATTATAATCCTTGAAGTTGATGGATAGTGGTGCATGGCCCTTTTGGGAGCAGACGTAATACCTGTTCGCCTTCACAAGTGAAAGGATGTTATCCAAAGCCTCTTCCCTGTTATCCTTCAGGCGTAACAGGTGCAGCAGAGCCTCGATGTCCTCTGAGTGCTCGATCAATTTTCTGGTGATTGAAGTGTCTGTCAACTGGAAGGTGTGGGTATAGCGAGAGGCTCTGATTGCCTCCTCCTCCCATCCTAGCTTCCACAAGAGGCCGTAGCATGCCAAAGGGTCCTCTTTCATGAATTGGTCATCGTTGAGGGCGCTCCGAAGGTACAGTCGAAGTTTGGCGGTGCTCATGAAGTATTTGTTGCATGCTGTCACTAGCTTTTGTGCCAGGGGGAAAGATGTAATAGGGGGTGGGTCGATGGGATAAATCATCTGCAACAGTACTTGCAGAGTTGCGGCGTCCTCCTCGACTGGAATCACGTAACCATCGTTTTGATCCTTGCCTCCGTTGTCAGCCGAGGGCAGCGCGAACATATCGTAAAATATTGAGGAAGCCAAGGCCAGAACCGCCTTTGACGCTTTGAATTCCGCACCATCGCAGGAACGAAGAATACAGTCGCCAGGGGACTCGGTGTTAAAGGGAGATCGGACGATACTGGAAGTTGGGACGGGGTCCCGGAGGACCAGCGGAGTTAGCGCCGGGAAAGGCAGCCTCGGTAATTTTCGTGTTCACTCAGTCATCATCTCATTCGCCGACGCTTCCAAATGCTCGGTCATATTTAAGAACGACTGTAATGGCGACCAAGTCAGCCCTTCGATAGGCATGCTCAGAGTCCCAGAGGGGATCGAACCGGCTAAACCCAAAAGAAAAAGAATGCTCTGAAGGCTTACCTCTGAATGAACCGGGGGCGTTTGGTGCAGGTAGTCAAGATTGTCAAGGGGGTTGGTCGAACGACCAGGCGAAAGTCGATTTTCAGCTTTATTTTATGGGGAGATGGAGCCGTCGGAGATCAAGCGAACACCGCCGGAGCCGCGTTGAGCGCTAGTGGGGATTTGGTGAATTTTGGCCCTCCGGTATCCCGGGAACAAGCAGCAAAGGACCTCTGGTAGAAACAGATCGTTGGAGGCGCCGAAACGACCAACACAAGACGTTCTGTCGTCATCGTCCTGCAGGCGGAAACTTGGGTGGATCGGTTCCGTGCGGCTCCCACGTGACATACTTTGTTTACCGGAGACTGACACACAACTCCCGCCGGTTGAGAGAGCGGACTAAATGTTTAGATATTTACGCGCCATATTCCGCTTTCATGCACGAGTCGTTCATCGAGGGCAGGCTTGGTGCAGAGTGACGCTGTGCCACACATAGAGCCGAATCCGCTGCCCCTCGATGGACTCACTATTGACTCTTACCATCGCGGGCCAGGACTTGGTCATCGCCGCCTTCTCTATTCTGGCCATGTGTAGTTTTTGATGTCTAAGTGTCGTGGCCGACTTTTTTTCCGCCTTCTGTGTTTAGACATATCCGTCGTCTCTTCAGGCGGGCTGTATCCCTTTCCATCCTCTTGTCCGATCTCCGCTCGTGCCTTTGTTGTTCGCATCAGACAGATAGTCTTCATCTAACGGCAATTACGCCTGAATCAGAAAAGTTTATAATTACAAACTACAGCTTGATCCAAGTATGAGAATATAAGCTCGGCCCTAGTTCGGTCGTGTGGCGTGAAGGGACTGATCCTTTCGTTCTAGTGACGTCACGAGTATGATAGCATTTTCGTGGAATATGCGATTCAACGGTTCGCAGCCGATACCTTAATTAGGTGCGTGTGGTGCAAATCCACATCCTGCATGCAAGTCCTACAGCTCAGGGTCCCCGATGAACCCTTTTCCTTTCCTCATCGGCTCCTTGTTAGATAACGGGCGCGAGTTTCAAGCAAATCCCACGATGGATTGAGCCTTTGAAGTTCGTTTGCCGCATATTAATATTACCCACTCCATGAGGCTGGCAGGGAGACATGCGCTCTTGAGAGACGCCCGCCCACCACCAAAACCCTAAGAAAATGCCTACAACAAGGCGCTCCAACGTCAGCCTTTTTACCAATGATAGTTAATTTGTCATCGCACGATGCGAATGCGCAGGACTATGATCGAATCTAGAGGAATAGATGCCAAGGATTTCGGCTTTAGCGCGGCATGCCGCCTGCCCTCCCTGACTGGCCCCCCTCGCCTCAAAGCCACTACCATATGTCCCTTTCGCGCCATATAAGTCGATGGCAAAGGCGAAATTAGGTGTCCACCTTAGCTCTGCTTTCAGAGCGGGGCCGAGAGACCCTTGTCAAGTGTAAGCTGTAGGATTTGAGCGTTGGTATTAACGCTAGGTTGTAAGATTAGATTTTCAGTGAAAAATAAGAGTCTAGCCTTGAATAGGGGAAACGTCTAACAAAGGGACCAATGGCGACATCACGCTTACAGCTGGCCCAAAACAACGCTAAGGAAGAAGATACCAAATCCTACGCCAAGGATGTGACATTGTGGAGAGTCCGCGGGCCCGGGACCTTGATACGAAATGAGTCAACAATCACGGTCCGGTATGACAAAACAAATCGACCAAATTCAGTGGGTTGGTTTGTTTATGTCAAGGCACGTGGCCTATCGAATAAATCTAACCCTCGCGGCACCACCACCACCACCAATCTCCCAGAAAAAACAACAGAGCGAGCGGCTTCCTTCTATCTTCTTCGGGCATTATTGTGTGTAATTATTTTTCTCCAGGATGCGGTGTTCGCTGAAACCTTACTCTGCTTCAGTGAGATCGTTTTCCAATGAGCAAAGACCAAGACATCCCCGAGGGCAGCTTCATCGTTCCGGCCCCCTTTGACCTCCTATCTCCTGGTGACTGCATTCTTAAATCAATCGAAGGCATCGAGTTCAAGGTCCTACGACCAATCCTATCTGCCGCCTCCCCAGTCATGGCCGATATGTTCAGCCTCCCCCAAGGCGGGGCGCACAAGGTGCCGCATGAGGAGACGTCGGATCACCTGCCGATTATTCCAATGCAGGAAGATGCGGAAACAATTCACAACCTCCTCGTACTCCTGTACCCTACCTCTCTTCTCAAAAACCTGGGGGCTAAAGCGGCAATCAAGCTTGCCAAGGCCTACGATAAGTACCTCATTCCAAAAGACCGCCTCCTACTCTCAGTAGCGCCACTTTACAACTCCAAATCAGCATTGAAAGCTAGCCCTGTCGAGCTCTATTGGATGGCTTGGGAGCTGGAAATGATGGAGGAAGCGAAGACAGCGTCCCGATACACGCACGGAATTCCGTTCGAAGACCTTCACGCTGCGCTTCCGCTGGAACCTTTGAAGAGAATCCTCGACCTTAGGAGACGTCGGGAGGAGGAATTAGATAGCTTAATTGCGGTGGCGAGCCCGAGACACCACCTGTGTAGGCGCCACGGAGCAAACGATCAGGAATTATTCCGCGAAATTGCAGCCTTGAAGACCAAAGTACGCCAATCAATTCAGGTTCCATACCCAGAGGAGGGTGCTAGAGCCTTCTTCTTCTTCGGTCTAAACACGGGATATCCGCCGACACGTCCCCCTCCACCCGGCAGCAATTCTCGCTTCGTGGGGTGCACCTGTTTTGATGGATGCGACTGGGATTCTATGTCATCCGCCCTAGCATCGGCTCTCCAAAATTTTCCTCAATGTATTTAGCCAGCCATACGTGTCATAAATTTCAGTTAGAATGCACCAAAGACTATGTGCTTCCGAACTAAGAAAAACGCATAAGAGGAAAATTGATCGTGACTATCCGGATAGCGAGATTGGAATGATGTGCAGAAGAGGTATAGAAGCCTCGCCAGAGCTCCAAGCAGTTATTCGAAGCGTTAGTGCCGTGCAGAAACGATGGGGCTGGGCGTCTTGAAGGAATTTCGGACTTGGTGGTGATCGCTCATGCACTTATGTAAGTACGCGGCAAAGCTGCGATAGAAAGACGCGTTCGCATACTAAACCCTTACCTCAAGTCTCTCGTGATACCCAAATGGAGGGATAAACTGTAGATATCGGTCGCTCGGAGTCAAACCACGGCAGCGTTTCTACATAGATCGAACAGATGTGCATATGCCGCACATCTGCATCCCGTCTCTCGTCCTTCTAAATTATGCACCTTCAAAGAAATTCTCCCATGCGAAATCACGTTGATACAAGCATGTGTTTCAATGTCAATCGAACCATACGTTGGTGGTCCTCATGCCTTCGAAGACGGAAGGCTACACCGCGGGCCGACATGCATTAGAAAGAATGCTCTTAAGGCTTACATCTGAATGGATCGAGGACGCTTAGCGCATGCAATGGAAATGTTCAAGGGTGTTGGCCAAACAACCAGCCAACCGTCAATCGCTAGTCAATTTCATGGGGAGGTGTCATCCGCGGAAGACATAGAGAACCGGGCTTACCTGAACCGGAAGAATGGAGGATGGGAGATCACAATACGTTTAAGATGATATTAAGACCAGAAAATGTGTCGATCGATCCTTGTATGAAGCTCAGATGGTACATTTATTCCCTCGCGCCGCCGCAACCGGCGCGTTGCGGCGGCTTTGCTCTCAATATACATGAAGTACTAGACGGAACGTTTAGAGTGAATACAATCTTGGAATAGGACAGCATACAACAACGATTACACGTCACTATTAATGGGCTGGAGACGGGGCGTCATTGTTTCCAGAGACGGAAGGCGATGAGTTCGACGAATCTCCCTGCGTTGACACCACATTAAACCAATTGGAGGATTCTTCCTCCCGCTTAGAGTCGCCAATCAGAGCATAGAGACTTCTTGCTTCTGCTATGAATGGCGCTGCTTTGGTATTGAGGCCTTGCAGGTGGTACATGTAGCCAAGATTATCCAGCACGTTTGCCCGACCTATGTTATGGCCGATGCGAGAGTATAGCTTTAATGCTTGGTTGAAGAATTCCTCGGCCTCCGTGTATTCAGATCGAGCGCGGAAGAGCTCCCCTAGCCGCATCAGTGTGTCTGCTTGACCCATGTGATCGCTGAGCCGAGCGAAGATGTCGATCGCCTGGTTGTAGAACTCTACGGCCTCGGTGTACTGGGATCGTTCATAGAAGATGTCTCCCAGCGAACTTGAGGTATATGCTTGGCCTATGATACTCCCGAGGCGAGTGTATATGTTTCGTGCGAGGGTGTATGACTCCTCGGCTTGGGTTAATTCAGATTGGTGATGGTACACCTTGCCCGTCCAGTAAAATGCGGTGGCTTGGCCACTTTGATCACCGATCTGAGTCCATAGGTCTTGTGCCCGAGTGAAATATTGCCCAGCTTCGGCGTACCTTGACGTACCGTAGTAGATCCTTCCCAATTCGGATAAGGCTGCGGCACTTCTTCGCTGGTCACCTGCAGACGTTGCGATTGAGAGCGCTTGTTGGAACAGCGGAATAGCTTCTTTGAAGCTACCCTGTGAGCTGTGAATCAAACCCTTCTGGTGCAAAAGCTCGGCGGATGGAGCGTTGGAGCCTGAATCCTTTCTCCCTAACGGAGATACTGACGGCTAGGAATGGCCGTGAGTTAACGACAGTCGGGACCCAATGATGGTGAACTCACCATCCATTTTACCTCTCTGTTGCATCGGGCGATATCTGGCCTGTTTCGGGAATCAAACGCCCAGCAGTCCGTCATCAAGCTACAGAGGCTGATTATCTGCGACAGCTGCGTGTCCTCACGGGCCACAGGAACATGCCCTTCCACGACTTTCAGCACGATGGCACCTTCCGAGTTAAGCTCAGGGAATGGGACTTTGTTTGTCATGACCTATGAGACAAATATATGGAATGAGTGATCATCTCTACAGACCCTACGTCTCCCAGGCGACGCACCTCCCAGCAGATCCATCCAGCGGCCCAAATATCACTCGCCAAATTTTGCGGTTCCCCCAGAACAACTTCGGGGGCTGCCCAGCGAAGTGACCAGGCAGGTCCCGTCAAAGTCAGTTGGTTGTTACTAGCAACAATCGTAATTCGAGTGAGGTCGATCTCGTCGTCCGTCGCTTGGGCTATGGCTGAAGCTCCCGTCGCACCCGGAACGTCGTCCGGGTCTTCCCGGCGATCTTCCGTTTTCCTCACAATACGAGTCGAACCGAAGTCGGTAATGATAGCCCGGTATGAAGCACTAACGAGGATGTTGAGCTGAAGTGATTTCGAGTATGAGCGGTGCCCGAATGAATATTAATTGCTGGCAACTCACCGACTTAAGGTCACCGTGACAGATCGGCGGTTGACGCGTGTGAAGATACTCAATGCCAGCAAAGGTATCCTTGATCTGAAATATGAGCTCAGCTAGTCTGTTGTCCCTCTACACCATGGCCGGTCATTCTTACGAGAGAAATACGTTCCGGGATTTCCCATTCCCCCGTTGCCAGAAACTCGCTGACATTTCCGTTTGGTTCCCAGCACATAACAATCCAGGCCTTCCCCTCTTCTAGGTCTTCGACGAAGCCGATCAATCGGGCAATGTTCCTGTGTAATAATTGAGCCATCATGTCCACTTCATGAACGAATTCCTAAGTGTGGGACATTGGTCGATGAATAACGGATCTTCGATATCAACCGTGCTTACATTGCAGAACTTTCGCTCATCGTCGTATCGGAGCTTCTTCACTGCCACTTGGAGTTCGGTGCTCCCAGCTCGCTTCAGTGTCGCCTTGACTACTTCGGCTTTGCCACCATGACTATGCGGCTGGGACGAGGTAAACTCAATGTCATCAGTCCGAAGCCTGAGGTACGACAAGCGGCCGAGCCGTGTTTTCTGCGGGAGTCTTGTCAACGGTCCAAACCATCTGCGGACGAGAAGCTGGACTCACCATGGAGCTGTTCTTCAGTTGAGTTTCTTCACCGGCTCCATTCTGAGTATCTTGCACTGCCTTCAATGTGATTTCTTTGTCAGCATTGTCATCTGTCGTCGGTGGGGGAGGCTTGCAAATGGGCTTCCGATCGTCGAGGTCATGGACCGATTCAAGGAGCTCGGCCGCAAAGGTTTCCATTAGACAAAAGTTCGTGAGCGCTTCGAGTCAACACAGGGATACAGTATAACGTGAAAGTGAATTTTGATTTTAGAAAGAGAGGAGAGAGGAGAGAGGAGCGGTCACTGAGGCAGGGGTTGGTAGGATCGATTGGCCACGTTGCGGTCCGTGTGGCCGGTGGCGGTGTTGTTTGTTTCACTTGGTTTGTGCGTGCTCGTACTCGTTTTCGGCAGGCCGGCAACTCACAAGGTCACTCGAGCAGCGAGGTGGGACTGCTTTCTTTTACGATATGAAAGCGAATACCGCCCAATTGGGAGACTTGGAGTGGAGTGAGGCTGTGCAGCCTAGGGCCGAACCCCGACGATGGGCTCATTTTACCATCAGGAGATTTGGTCATTGTCCCCTCTACTCCGATTACATGTAGTTCTCGGCGCTTAAGTGCCGTGGCTGACTCTTTTTTCGCCTTCTGTGTTCAGACATATTCGTCGACTCTCGCCACGCGGGGCTGCCTCCTCTCAATCCTCTTGTCCGATCTCCGCTCGTGCCTTTGTTGTTCGCATCAGTCTAACAGTAATTACGCCTGACTCTGGAAGGTTTATACTTACAAATTACAGCTTGATCCAAGTATGGGAATATAAGCTCGGCCCTAGTTCGGTCGTGTGGCGTAAGGAGACAGATCCTTTCGTTCTAGTGACGTCACGAGTTTGCACATCGTGAAGGTCAAAAGGATCCAGCCTTCCCGAACCGTCTAATATAAAGAACACTGCATGTGAATGTACGGAAAGAAACCGTGTGGCATGTGGGTGCTTGTGTATCGATTAATATTTCTCGTGACATGATCTAATTTGGAAATTCCCGGGCCCTCCCAAGTGTTTCCATGTATACACCCACTCTAGGCCAGTTATCACGCTTACAGTCGCTTCAGAACAATATTAATGCTAAGGGATAAGAAACCAAATCCTACATCAAGGAAGGGCCATCGTGGCAAGTCCGCCCGAGGCCTTGCTGCCGGAAGAAATGAATCAACAATCAGGACCCCGGACGATATCACAAATCACCAAATCTGCGGGGACTAGTTTGTTTAAAGGCACGTGTCCTATCGAATGAATCTAACCCTCATCGCACCACCACCACCACCAATCTCCCCGAAACAGCAGAGCGAGCAGCTTCCTTCTATCGTCTTTCTGAATTATTGTCCGTAATTATTTCTCTTCACAATGTGGTGTTGACTGAAACCATATCTTTGTTTCAGCGAGATCGTGGAGCAATGAGCGAAGATCAGGACGCGTCTAAAGACGGCTTCATTGTTCCGGCCCCCTTTGACTCCTTTTCTCCCGGAGACTGCATTCTTCAATCAATCGAAGGCGTGCAGTTCAAGGCCGTACGGCAAATTCTAGCGCTCGCTTCCCCAATGATGGCCGATATGTTCGCCCTCCCTCAAGGAGAGTCACACAAGGTGCCGCGTGAGGAGACTTCGGATCACCTGCCGATTATCCCGATGCAGGAAGATGCGGAAACAATTCACAACCTCCTCGTACTCCTATACCCTACCTCTCTTCTCGGTACCTTGGGGGTTCAAGCAACAATCAAGCTCGTCAAGGCCTACGACAAGTACCTCATTCCAAAAGACCGCCTCCTACTCTCAGTAGTGGCACTTTACAACACGAAATCGGCGTTGGAAGCTAGCCCTATTGAGCTCTATCGGATGGCTTGGGAGCTGGAAATGATGGAGGAAGCGAAGATAGCGTCCCGATACATGCACGGAATTCC
>KN823052.1:135644-158488 GCA_000827465.1 Tulasnella calospora MUT 4182 | reverse complement strand
GTCTACAGCAATGCTACGCACCAGACTACAGATCGTACCGAGTTGGGAATGCCCTCCTGAACCAACTTGCGAATTTTCTTGTTCTTCTTCGCGCTTGCTGCTGATGTCGAGTTCATCACTGACAACCACTTCTGCTCCCTTGCTCGATGCGCCTGAATGGATTCGGGATCGGTTGGACTAGGTAAGCCATCTGGAGGTTTGATTTGAGGGATATCGTTGAATGGCGTGCGACGGGTTGAGACGACTGGACTCAGAGAGGCATTGCTCTCGACGTCGTTCTTCGTACCTTCGCTTCGGACCGAAGCGTGGTCCCCTCTGTCCACCTCACCCTCTGAAACTTTAACCTCCGCAATTCTCGGAATCACGGGCTTTACGATCTCGAATTCCATCTCTGCGCCACCGTCTTTCACCTGCACCTTTTCGTCGCTGAATTCAAATTGAGCATGAGCAGTTGTGGGAGTGCCAGGATTGCTGCTCCCTGGCCCGCCTTTCGAACGAAGTCCGGCGGTTGAAACCTTGGATCGCAGGGAATGGCTCCCAGACACCATAGACTCGTTGTCGTTCGCGAGGGACGTCTGGACTGATATCGGAGATGCGGCGGAGTCTTTGTCCTGCTGGGTCTCAGATGCTGGTGTCGAAGGCACAGGAGAAGGTGGTGCAGCGAGCTGGGGAGATAGGGGTGCTAGGCTAGAGGGGGAAGGTAGTCCCTCTGAACGAAGCGCAGAAGTTGATGCGGCGTTACGTAATAACGGCATACGAGGCGATAGATTTGGTGAAAGAGTGAGTCCAGGGCCGTTGGGAGTAGGCGGGCCGAGCGTAGGTGTCATGGGGGGCTGTGCCAGTGGGCTTGGTGGAGGGGGGGAGCGGAGGTTCGAGAGGGAAGGGCCACCCATAGACGTTCGAGGAATGGAGATTGGTGGTGGAGTCTTGCCAGTTCCGAGGATATTTGGGCCAGAATGCGGGGATACTGGTGATGCCCCAGGGCCTAAAGGACTTTTGGACGAAGAGGACGAGACGCTTGAACGTCCGGACGAGCCCATTGACATTATACTAGGTACTCGGAAACCTTGCCTACTGTCGTGCTTCCCACTGCAACAAGACTGGGGTGTGAGCGAAGGTAAAAAAAAAAAGGAGAGAAGGAAGGACCTACCTCGGATCATTGGATATTATGATACTACCTGTCATGCTGCTAAATGATCGCGAACGGGGCCTAGGTCTTGGGAAGAAGTTATGACGCGGCGCCGGACTTGTTCGACCTGAATCCGGATTAGGTACTAACGTCCCCCGCTGAGGACCAGGACTAGACGGTACATCGAAAGTCGCAGAGCGGAGAGGTGAACCAGGAATCCGCGATGAGCCTGGTAACCCAAACCCAGGAACGCCAACGGCCGGCGAACGTGGGACTTCTTCAGGTGGAGGAGGCCCATTTCCATTATCCAAGAACCAGTCAATCCTAACAGGTCCTATAGCGTTTGCGAGATTCTGTTGGCATCTGCCGTGGATCGTAGCTTGTGGAGGTGGGCGACCCGCCATCGGAGGAGGGGGATTCCTGTAGTGAGCAATGGCCATGTTCATAATGGCAAGTAAAGGCGGCCGTTGAGGACCACCTGGTCCGCCTGGCGATGGTGGTGGCCTGAATTGCTGCGGCGGCGGCTGCTGCGACAACCTGTAAATTGAAGGTTGACTTGGTGCTTGCGATGGTTTTGGTGCGTTTGGGTGAGGGAGGAAAGTAAGACGTCGACCAGAAGGCGAGAGGAATTGACCCGAAGGATTGTCGATCGAAAACTGGCTAGCAAGAGCTGCCGTCTCTTCTGGCGAAAGAGACGTTGACGGAGGGGCTGGGCCTGGGGATTTTCGCCCTTCCAACTGAGCCAACGCGGTATCCATGGGAGAAAGTGTCTCTCGAGGTTTCCGTTCTTCTAAGGTAGCATGGGAAGTGACTGAGAGGCTCTTCCGTCCCTCCAGCTGGGCCAGCGCGAGGTCGACAGGCGATGTCGGTTCTTGGCCAGGTTCCAAGTCTCCTCCCTGGGCCACCTCGGATTCTTCGGGTAGGTTCGACAGTGGCCTTGCCTCCAGCTCTGCGTCGACTAGCGAGGGAGCATCCGAGTTTGAAGCTGGGGTAAACGAAGGGGCCGGTCCACGTTCAGAATGTGCTTCGGAAGGTGGCCGACTTGAGGATGGGTCAGCCTCCGAGACTTTGGCGCTAACGTTGGACATTCGTTGGTCAGCCGGTGCATCTCCTTCCTGCTCAGGCTCGGTAGGATGGTCGTCCAAATCTTCCTCCAAAAACACCTCCGAATCTCCCCGGAATGCGCTCGTCAGCAGTTCCGGTTCAGCGTTGCTTTCTACCTCCGATTCCCGAGCTTTCGCATCTTCGTTTAGTTCTTCCTCGAGTTCTCGTTCCGCTTCCTCGATCTGCTGTCTCAAGGAACTGGCAAATTGCGCAGATCGAGACGTTAGCGGCGCCGGCGAATGTGGCCCGTTGTTGGATGAGCTTGCGGTTCCCGTGTCCACAGTCAGTTGCTTCCGAGCAGGGAGGGCGAGAGGTTGAATTGGAGGCGGAAAGTCGAATCGTTTCGGACTGGTCTGAAGATCGAATTTTTTCGGGCTTTGCGAAAAAGATGAGGCTGACTTTGGCGAGGATACCAATCGATCGGAGGAATCGTTTCTCGCTAGCACCGAGCGTGCCGTGCTCAAGGGCGGCGGTAGAGGAAAGCTCCCTATCGCATCCCCTATTGCGGGCATACTCCTAGGATCCGGGAAGCTCATGTTGACCTGGCTCTTCCTCGATTTCCTCGACAGCATCGAGAATCGGGAATAGCGGTAGTTGTCGTAGATGTCCAGATCCTCCTCGTAGTACGAGCCTCCCGCTTCGGAGCCGGAGCCTGGAAACGTCGACATTGCGGGGCTTTGAGTATCCTGGGCGGGTGGAAGTTCGTTCGGGTCGAATTCAGCTTCGTTTAACGGCGTGCGTGGATTGGAAGTGAGCTCTATAGGGTGCAAGCCCTCTACGTCTTGCGGTGGAGCATCGACTTCTGGTTCGCCGCCAGGGTTGGTGGTTGGTGTTGGGGCAGGCCGAAGAGGTTTATCATCCTCCGAAGACGCAATGGAATGACGAGAAGGAGCGGGGATGGGAGAAGAAGACGACACTTCTGTTCGAATATCGTTCATGGGAACCGGCGATTCTTGCCTCGGAACGGGAGTTGGGGGTTCGTCCCTGGAATACAAAACTGATTCAAGCTGTTGGCTAGCGTCCGTTGGGTTTTCTGGTTCTTCTTCCTCTTGCTGTGGAGGTAAGCGCGCAATAGCCCCCCAGTCTGGCAAGTGAAAGCTTTCGTCCGTCATCATGCTCGTCACTCTTCCGGTCCGAACATCCTCTTCATCGTCTGTTTCACTTTCGACGCTGCCTCCGGCAGGATTGCCTATCAACCCTTGAATAAATTGCATCCCAATACCGAATCCCCCATCATCAGACGACGCGATAGAATCCCTTATGCCTTCCTCGTCGTCATAATGCGAGGAAGCGATCGAATCTCGGATTCCGCTTTGTAGGATAAACGAGGAGGCGACCGAATCTCGGATACCCGCTGGCTGCTCTTCCTGTTCCTCGTGATGCACCGAGTCCGATTGGGATAGCGGGGGAGGCTTCGAGAAACGGGGAGGAGGGGAGCCCGTCATTGAGCTCGCTATGGAATCACGAATTCCATACTCTTCTTCCTCCTCCTCCTGAATGACCTCCTCTTCTCCCATGCTGCCGCGGAGGGCATTCGGAATGAGCGGAGGCGAGTCGGCTCGAGAGGACGAGGTGACGACGGAATCGCGCATGCTGAGTGGCGAATCAGAAAAGGTCGAGATGGTGTCCCTATACCGCACTTTCTCCAGCAACGCGTTGACGACGTCTCCTCCAGTTCGAGAGCCGTACGGTCCTGACGCCTCTGGAGGGTGCTCGGGCGAAACGGAGTTACGTTCAACGCGCACCCCTTGATCGGCGGCCTCCTGCTCATTTTCCGTAATGTCCCCTGGCGTATGAGGTAATGAGGTCTCAGTCACTGAAGCGAGGGAGGACCTGCTGGTCGCTATGGGGGTTTCTGCAGCCTCGTTCGTTGGCGAGAGAAGCGTCGAAGTTGTTGATGCTGAAGGCGGCATAGTCGGGTTGGGCGCCTGCGATGTATCTGTGCTGAGACGGATGCTGTGACGAGGCGACAGGGTCTTTGGCGTAGCAGAAGGGGACGCTGTTCGAGAGGTTGTTTGAGAGTGTGGTTCGGAGGTGGATAGAGAGGAATCCTGAGCTGGCAGTCGGGGGCTTGAATGCCCTGAACTAGAGGTGCGAGAGAGGCTGACATCGGTGACTCTTCGACTCGCGACACTGATCTTGAGTGGGCCATGAAAGCGAACGTCCGCTGCAGTGAACTGGCCGACGACGCCTTCGCAGTATCCCTGCGAAGAGAAAACCAAAAAAGGAGAGAATCGGTTTGCGTGTTCCAACGGCGAAACGTCGGAGTGGAATGAACTGACCATGTATCTTCCCTCCTGCCCTTCAATCGGCATAAGGACCGTAATCTCATCGTCCTGTTACAAAAATACGAAGAGGGTGTTAGCGTGAGCCGTCGCAGCCTTGGGTTCTTGTGGAGAAGTGTATGCAAACCTGAAAGAACATAAGGTCTCCTGGTGTCTCTGCAGCGCAATCGACGATTGCAGTGCATGCTCCTATCCCTCCCTTGGCAGCAAAACGCTTCCATCGACTTAGTTCAGATGCGTCCATGGTGAACGGGGGTTCCTCGTCTCCCAGAGAGTTTGTCGGTTCCAGTCCAGATGTGAACGAGCGTCGAGTGAGTTTATCGGGGTCGAAAACTGATTAGAAAATTGGTGAAATTGGCATAAAGATATTAAAGACAGTAGCGAGAGAGTTGGCGGTAGTTGTTGGGGTGCAGTGCAAGTCCCAAGGACGATGAGGAGGAGGTTTTTTTTTGCTTTGGCGGGGAGACAAGAAACGCGACAAAAGAACGGCAACTCCCGGACCACCAGGAACAAAGTCACGTGGGCGAGATGAGCCTTACATGACGCAACCCCGGGATTTGCACAAAGGACCAAAGAGCGAGGGTTTGTCTACGAATCTGTAGGTAACTAGCCGACTCTTCCGCCCCGGTTCGAGTCGAACAGCCACCGGACCTCTACCCTAGAAGCCATCAAGAATCTCGTAATTCGCATCCTATGCTCAGAAAATGCCAAGGGTAGGATGCACGCGCGACGGAAATAGACGACCAAAGCGTTGTGCTTCTTCGAAGGGCTTTCCCAAATCCTCCGGCTTCTGGCGATGGTTGCCTGGTTAGCGGTATAGGGAGGTTCGAACTAGTCGAGATCGAGGGGAGACTTCTATGATGGATCTATCTCCAGTTTCGAGCCTTTCCTCGTACCAACGAACAGAATGTAGGTGGACAAACGCCTCATTATCGAATTGTTCCAGGTAAAAATTATCTTAGGCTTTAGTCAATGTCAGGTTCCAAGCTGGGCCGCGTTGTGGGTCAGAGTGACAAAAGCATCTCAATCTCCCAACTACAGATATACTCAAACTGCATTCGATTATTAGCACGACCGCGTTGAAGCAGGCCACTGCAAAAGACAGCAAATTTTCGAACAACAGGGGAGGTTTCCGAAAGCCAAGAAGGGGGGAATCAAGCGTCACCGCGATAACAAAAAGTTTTGCTCGAAAACTAAAGGAAAAAGCGAGGTAATTAAGACCGTTCAGAACCGTCCTACATTAACTAAATCGATGGCCGGAAAAGCGAGGTGTGGACAAAAGATCTACAAGTAACAAAGAAGAATAAGTCAAACGGAACAGACGAGCAGACAAGTTCACACTAAGTTTAAGGGGAAGAATCCGAGAGCGTTCCTAGGTCATATTTTTGGGTTCGACATAAGAAAAAGGGGTTCACTGAGTTCTAGAAATTTTTACGCAAGTGTCGCATCCGACACTGCTGAGGAGGCAGGGGTTGCGGGCGGGGGAGGGACGGCCTCTGGCGTGGCGGCTGCCGTTGATGTCGCAGCTGCCGCGGCAGCAGCTTCCTTTCTCCTTCGCTTCGCCGCCGACCTCTGACTGCTGGCTTGCATCTGAGCCAAGATCTGCTGCTCCATCTTCTCCTCGAACTGCCGTACGGGACCACGATCCACTGTATGCATGTAATACACGCCGCCTTCAGCCATCCACGAGACAGCCCCACGTCGGAACCCGATTTCCTCCACGCGGAAGATGGCTTGAACGGACGAGACGGTGCGGTCGGTGAGTCGGAAATCTGGCCGCCTGAACGGCTTCATCGAAACAACCCGTGCGCCTTCGCGCAGGTCGAGGAACATGAGTGACAAGGCGTCGTTCACTAAACAAAGGATAAGCAGAAACCACCATCAGTACGTCTTGGCACGGCAAATATAAAAGTCGAACGCACGAGCGGGACTAAACGCCCAGTTGTTCACAAGCACAACATCCGCTTTCTTGATCCACTCCCCCATTGCGGAATTGTTGCACATGTCGCCCTTGACAAGCTCGACTTGACCAGCGTTGAGGCCCCACAATTGCAATCTCTTGTAGTACTGCGCGACTTGAGCTATCCCGAGGTCTGCCGGGTTCTCGTTGATCTCGATTCCGTACGATGTGCAGCCGCATTGAAGGGCAGCTTGAATGAGGCAGTTGCCGACGCCACAGCCCAAGTCAACGAAGACAGAGTTGGCCTTGATGTCCGTGCGGAACAAAATGTCGGATACGAATCTACCAGGAAAGTCAAGGGTCAAACGACGTCACTACACGAGCGGGCAAGGAACCCAACTCACGATGCGTTCAACTCGCCATATACCTCGTTACTGAACGGGGTATACTTGCTGAGTTTTCTAATATTTGGGCCGATCGATCGTTGATAGCATTCTTCGACGACCGCCTTCCACACCTGTGGAGGTGTGCCGTTCCATCCCATAACGGCATTAATTCGCATCTTGTCTTTCCCAGCTCTTATCAAGCGATTGATAGCCTGTAGGCTCTGGATGAAGAGTGGGCCATCATGAGTGTTGTACGCCTTCTCGAGATTTCGTAAATAGTCGACTGGCGGCGCGGCGGGGATGGGGAATGGGTATGATTCCGGTATTAAGAGTTGGTCTGGTGTCCACTCCGTCTGTCCAGGATTAGGGGGCAGTGTGCCGAATGGTATCTGCTCATGTGGGAGGAAATAGTTTTTGATGATGGCATAGATAGCGTTCAGGAGTTCCATTATCGGGTTGTAGTGATCCTTGTCGTTGGGCACCAGGAGAATATATCTATATAGAACGGCGTCAGGACGGACCTCGCGTGGCAACGATGCGACGACCTCACCTCTCCTTCGCATCCTCGGCTGGGTACTCTACTTCTACCACGGGGTAGTCGGTTGGATGCGGGTCGAATGTTGTGTCGTTCGGGTCGTCTGGGTTGCGGAAGTCTGTGGGAGAATGATGACCTGTTAGCATCTTGTAATACAGACCGAAGCGCCAGCGACGCAATTCGAAGGGGAAGCGGATCAACTAAAAGACCGAGCCCCTGCGCACAAGAGATAGTCCAGTCCCAACGTCCGATAGCGAGTGCAGATCTTCGTGGTTCACACAGGAGGTACTTGGGAACCTGGGACCTGCTGCTGTCGCGCGAGCGGACTGACTGGACGACCCGGGTTCGCAATATAATCCTTGGTAGGAAGATGGCCTCTCATAGGGTAAAAAAAAAGGCCAACGAGAAAGGCGAAAGAAGAAAGGAGAGCAGTAGGCGGTTTTTACGACTCACATGAATGGTAGTGCTTCATCAGAGGTTTGACGATGCCTTCGCTGTCCCATACATTTTCCGCCAATGAAAAATCTCTCTGAGGCTCTGCACATCTAAGTTGCTGCCTCAGGAACTCGGTCCTCTTTTCCCTGACGATTGTCCAGTCTTCGTGGAGTCCAAATGAGCCTGGGGCGTCCTTTTGGTGAGGGACATTGGGTGTCGAGCGACGCGTGCCGAAGGTGGAGTAGTCGATCTCTGGTTCCGAGTCCGAATCGGTCGGTCGAAGGGTTGGTGAGCGGCTGCGTGATGATGATGATTCTGCTTGGAGGAGGGGGGAGCGGATAGCTTTTGGTGGGTGTGCTGGGACCCGACGACGCTTTGGCGGTTGACCATCTTCAGCCTGCTTCACGACGCGTTTCCGCTTGACCTGGGGAATCTGTGAGGGCGCTGGGGTCGGTGGAAGTGGTTGCTGGGCGGAAGTGGAAGGGGAAGGGGTGGAGGAATTGGCTGCGGTGAGAGGAAGGGAGCCAACGAGCGGATGCGGATGATTTCCCAAGTTCTTTGAGAGTGGCGCGGTTGAGGTTAAGGATGCTTTGGCGGCTGCCGGCGCTGGCGGACAGAAGGTGAGGGCGGACATGGGTGACGAGGGCAGGAGCGGGTGAGTTGTCGTGGTCTGGACTGGGAGGGGGAATGTGTAGTGAGGGGGACCGACGATTCCTCCTGAAGGGAGGCGAGAAGTGAGAAAAAAGGCGACAAACAAACTCTGCGCGAACAAACAACACAACAACTCCGGCAACGGGAAATCCCCTCTCCAGTGCGTCATGCACAGCCCACACGACATTTCTCTCCACCGCACTCAACAGCTCCGAATCAAATTTCCTAATCCCGTGTCCGACGCACCACCACCCGCCGACCTTTGCCGAAGGCAGTGAATACCGACGTGCTTTCCGCTGGAGTTGAGCGCGGACAAAGCAAACGCCGAGCCTTGCACTTCCGGTTTGCTTGCGTTGCACGGCCGTTCTAATATTCGACTGAAGCAATTTCACATCGTCGGCTCGGAGATCGTGCGCGGGTCTAACGGACTTCGGACCCCCATCAACTCCTCAGGTATTGGTGCCTAAAATCTTAACACAATCTCGCTCATAGTCACAGCATACTCCCTTTTCTACCGTTGTTAGGTAGTCGCAACTTAGTCAACAGAGCCTCCCCACGGTTGCACTTCATTATTCGAACTTGTCGTCATGTCGAGGATCCCATATTCTACCCACTGCTCAACTGAAACGGCCCGGCTCATCCCATCATCTTGTTACGATTCTCCGCGTACATTCAAAAGCACACTATAGCTACCCATTTACAAGGTTACTCCGAACCATCCTCCCTCTCCTCCTCCTCCTCCTCCTCCCCCTCGCTTTCGCCTTCAGGGTAATAAACCCAGACCGCGTCGGAGCGGTCGATCTGGATCCCCCACAACTCATCGTCCTTCTCCAAAGCTCGCGCCGTCTCCCTGCGGATCATGAACTTGCCCTCGAGAGCCACGGAGATCGCCGCTCCACCCTCAGGTTTCGGTTCGTCCAGACCAACCCCGTAATGCACCTCGCTGACGGCACCGATAAAGTCCTCTAGGCAGCATCGAGCCGACTCGTCTGGCATGATTTCCAGCTCCTCCTTCCGGATCGCACACATACGAATCGTTTTCAGGGCGTCGAAAACCCAGTCTTCCGACCCCGGCGGTACTATCATTTCATGAAGATGTTGGAAATATCCATCGACGACCTCCGCCCTGACTTCAACGACGCCGAGGCCTTCTAAGGAGTCGTGGAAGAGGGTCGGCACGATCGACTCTAGCTCCAACCCAAAGGTTTCCTCGATCGCTCCGCTGAGCGAGTCTCCGACGTCCACAACTATGTCACCCGTTTCTCCGAGACCGATTCGAACACCCCGAACAAATCTGGAGAAGATCTCTGCCAGTCCGCGATCCGTCCCGCGGAAGGTAATGTCGAAGGATGGCCGCTCGGGCCCACCTTCGTCTTCAGACCTCCAAGACGCGGACTGGGTGGAGGTGTTGCGACAGAACAGGAGACATGATTCCTTACCCCCCGCGAGGGCTCGTTGGACGACTGGGACGGGCCTTGTGGGCAGTGCGGCGTGTATCATGACCGCTACCGGAGGACGGATGTCTAGGTGAAGTTTTTCGCACTTCGGAACGTCGAGGGAGGTATAGAGATGGCCTAGTCCGATCGGTTCGACGAGTTCGGCGAGGACCAACTCCCTAAGGTAGGGAAGTCCAATGGTTTCCTTGACCACTCGGGGGGCGCCGTCAACGAACTTGATGTTGATGAGGCGAAGGGTAAGGAGTTTGGGGGTATGGCGAAGGAAGATAACGAGCTCCGTATAACGGAGGTGGATCCTGTTGGTCAGACCCAGTTCAAGGATGGATGTGAATGGGGAAGGGTCCCAAAGGCATGGGATGTTGTTGAAAAATACCCGCCGAAGGTTTCCGGCCTCTCCCCCAAGGATCTCCAACGGACGGCCGATTTCCTGGTTCAATGCATCTTCCAATGGAAGAGCCGGCTCCGTTTCCGGCGCTGGGTCCGACATAGTAAGGGACAACGTCTTGAGACTTGGGGACGGATCGGCGAGGTGCTTCTTCAACGTTTTCAACACGCCCGACGGAAACAGAAGTTCAAAAGAAGCCCATCGATTTTTGTGGGAGTCGATGAAGCCGAGAAAACGGTTGATGTGCTTCACGTTTGCGGCAACGCCCATCGAATGGCTTGGGCTCCCTTCAATAGACAACGGCCGTGCCTTTGACAGGTCCAGTGCCCTCTTGATATGTTTTTCCGACGAATTCGAAGTTACTCTTGTCCAGAAGGAAGGGGTGGTCTCAAGAACTTCGAAGCATCGCCCCCCTTGCAGCGCCAGTTCCTCGAGAGCGGAATTGTACTCCTCGGACGAGGTTGTATCCTCCAGGCGCAGCTCGAATATATAGGCGACTGTCTCGGGGGATAGCTTCGCAAGGAACAGATCCAAAGATGACGGGGACTGTTGAAATGTAGAGTTACCCATTGTGGGTGGGTCGTTGAGTTGCGGTGTAAGGTTCTCATCGAGACGTGCAATCTTCCGAGGACGCTCGTTGGGCACCCGGTCTGTCGCGGCATGGGCGATGCCATCATCATCTACGGTAATATCGATGAGGCACATTAACGGTTATGTCAGAGAAGGAAGCGTAGACGAGGCCCCGATGACTACTGACCAACTGTGCGAGAACTTGACGCTTTCGACGAATCCGAGTCTTCCGCATCGCGGGCGGTCGCGAAAGGCAAGGTCAAAGTATTTCCGCTCTCGGAGGTATCATCCTCGGAAGCCTCAGAGCGAGCTGAGCGAGAAGTTGACGGAGCCTCCAGATGCTGTTCGACCGAACTCTGGGGTTGGAACACTGAAGCGTTGTGGGGATCAATTCGTGAGCTACAGCCTCGAGCACTTCCGATGCTGAGCGGCTTAGACACTCACGTCCACCGCCATTCCGTAGTTCCATTCCATGGGCGAGCCGCTCAGCGAGCCGATTCCATTCTCCTCCTCGAGCAACCTCCCTGGTCGCAAATCCCGCCAAGCCTCTCTCACTAAGGCGTTCCACAAACAAGCCATATTCTTCATCGCCACCCCGAACCCAGTAGCCTTTCATCCGTTCGTCGTCGAGGACAGTGACGCGTCTGCAGTCGAGGGTAACGTCATTTGTCCAGCGCGAATGTGAACGTCGACGTATAAAGAACTTACTTCAACCCAAGAGCGACTATGACCTCTTTTTCCGTCAATGGACCTCGATTCTCGTCGGGAATACATAGTATTGTTCTGTCGCATTGCTTGATAATCTTGTTCCTGTCTCTCTTTTTCAGAGTTGACAGCCACTCGGGCAGTTGGAGATCGGTCATGACGGAAAATGGCCTGTTACCAAGGAATGTACGAAGGGAAGGTTTTCTAGAGACCAAGAGGACGTATGTCGATAGTCTGGAGGGTATGAGCTCACAACGTTAACATCTTGTTGTATCGAGAGCCTCAAAACCTCGGCGGATGGCGCCGTAAATCAATCTGTTCCTGAGGTCCGGTCTACTACAGAACGAAGCAGTCTCATCGTAAATGGCATCTGAATACCTTGTGTCATATTCATATGGGTCAGTGTACAAAGGAATTGTGTGTGTACTTTAATCCCGTTGCTGCGCATCGGAATGTTTTCAAGGTACCGGTGTTGGAAGTATTTTGATCGTCCCTTATGCATTCACCGGAATCCTCGAATGCCGACAAATCAATTGGCGAACTGAGTGAAGAGCCAAGCGTGTTGCCAAAGGGCGAAGTCCAGGCAGGTATTTAACGTCTGATCGACCACCTAATAAAGCCAGCGTCGTCTCAAAGCTCAACCACCTTTGCCAGCCAACGACCTTCCTAACGCTCCCTCCCACCACCTAGGCATGGGACCCCTCGTTTCCTCTTCTGAAACCGCCGCTCTTCACCTCTCGTCTTCACAGATCCCCGCACTCAACCGTGGCCTGCCCTGGATTTTTTGGTTGGCCCCTTTCTTTGCGACGCTGATATCTTAGCTTGTGCTTAACTTCTGGTCCCTTTCAGCGGTTGCCAGCGCAGGCTTAGGTCAGAACTTCGCTTTTTCTCTAGGTTGGCCACCGGCCTTGCGGGCTCGTGGATGGTCTCCTGATTGGCCATGTCGATAATTTATTCTCTTCTCCGCATGTAGTATCCCGACGATTTGGCGTCGCTTGGGCTAAATTGACGATGGCCAGGGCACTTTACTGCCCACCTTTTTGGGGCTCAAAGTCGTATGCGGGCCTCCTCGTGGCGAGCCCTGGAAACGCATCCTCCTTTGGGGATGTGGCTAGACCGCATACGCATCGTATTATTGTTTGTGCTACTTGTTGTCGATGCCTCTGTGTCCTATGTATATAATAACTCGTAGCTCTTTGCTTAATTCATGTACCAATTGTCGCTCGAATGATTGCAAATACAACTCGGACGGTCTCGTCCTCCTGGTCTTTTGATTTATGTACAAGTTTTCGCTCGAAAGATTGGAGATACGACGGTCTCGTCCTCCTGTGGGCTACTCATCGCACCGCGCTTCGTGGGCGTTCTGGAGGACAACGTCTCTCTTCATCTCCAATAGCTTATTCACTCCACCAAACCTCCATGAAGGAACTATGAGTGATTGCGATTAGGAGGGAGGCGACGCATGTCCCAGCTGCTCCGCGTCGACCTTTGCGAGTACCGTCTCGTTGCCGACTGAGCATGTAAGCCCAGTCTCATCAGAACTGCCATCTGAATACCGGTATTCTGTCACCTCCGCCGCTGAGAAGGACAAATCTTTGTTTTCACTCCTCTAACAAAATAATGCCGTTGACTCAATAAGATGCTTCCACCGTCCGCCCAGTGTTTGAAATCCCGATTTCCGTCAATATATATTTAACGACTATTTCCTGGTCGCGCTCGAAATTCCGGGTATTTGACATTTCCGAATACCTTATCTGTGGGGGTCCAACCGATACAAGCATGTATTGTGACGCGCCACTGCTCTTTCGAAAACATGGGCATTCCCGAAACGCCCAACCTACCCCTCACGGGTATTGCAAGAACGAGTCGACCACCCTCAACCTTAACCACCGTCACCTCAACCACTCCTCGAGTAGACCTCGGCTCAAGTCTCGAGTCTCGACACTTGACTCCACTTACCAGGTATACGACCTTTTGTATAACGTTTTCGATAGAGGCCCTGCTCCGCGCCCACCGTCTCTGTAAATCCTCATCTTAACCAGTGGGCTGCGCCGGGTTTCTTGGTGAGTAGTACGCCTGAGCGAGCGTACCGGACCGATGCTGACCTTCGTGTCTCTCAGCGGTTGCCGGCGCAGGCTTAGGTCAGAACTCTGCTCTTCTCTAGGTGGGCCGCCGGCCTTGCGGGCTGCGCCTGACGGTCTCCTGATTGGCCAGGTCGATATATTAGTCTCTTCTCGGCCGGCTGTTTCCCAACGACTGGCGTCGATTGGACGCTGTCAACGATGGCCAGGGCACTTTACTGCCCAACCTTTTGGTGCTCGAAGTCGCATGCGGGCCTCCTCGTGGTGAGCCCCGGAAACGCATCTTTGTTTAGGATGCGGCTAGACCGCATCCGCATCGTTTGCATCGCTTGCTGTCAGCGCGTCTGTGTTAATTTGCAGCATGTATTCAGTTGTCATCGCCCTTCGCGACTCTAAGTATATATTGTTTTTCATTCAAATGACTGAAATCATATGGTTTAGCCCCTTTTGGCACGACCTCATGGGTTGCTCGACGATGGAGCCCGTTCAGATTTCACGAGATGGATATTCACCCCAGACGAGATACCTCCCCTGTATACGATAAAAACCTCATCCAATACAGTGATCTAAGCTATTACACTGGTGATTGATACGGCTCTATGAGCATCTTGCTGAAATCCCGAAGTTTCTCTGGCCCTCGAACTTCCTCTGTCAATAGCGGAAGCTGTATGATATGGAAGAACTCGTCGTAGAGTTCATGCGCTTCCTTCAAATACTTCTGCTGCATGGCGTGCCGTACGTTGCAGTGCTGGCAGTTGGATTCTAATGCGTTGGATGATGTGAGCAACTTAGATAGGGATGGAGTCCCTATCTAGAGCCTCACCTTTGCCAGGGAAGAGCAGTTGATTTACTACGATGTTGTGGGTATCGATTCCATATGTCGTCAACTCTTGCACCAGGCGTTCCGTCTCGTACAAAGACAAGAACTCGGAAATGCAGACACAGACGAACGTCGTCTTATCCTAAAGAACGAAGCTGGTTAGGGCAACTCTACCAGATTCAAGCAAAATGGAAGAACGTACTGGATCTTTGAACTGGTTGTTCACCTCGGTGATGATCGCTCGCATGCTATCTAATTTGGCAAACATGTCTTGCTGGTCTCCAACTGGGGCGCCCATCATGGAGGACATCTATGGACGCGTCGAGGTTCCTGTTCAATTATCCTATCTGGTGGAAGGTATCTGGGGACATACTTGAGATATCATAGGGCCAAACCGGCTTCCAAGAGAGCTGATCTTGCCGAGAGCCTTCTCCAGCACTGCTGGGAACGACAAGAAACGCAGGGTATGCCCTGTTGGCGCAGTGTCGAAGACGATAACCGAGTACTCCATCGACTTGACGTGCCTTGGGTGTAGTTAAGGATTCGGTGAGGACAGGGCACGGAATGGCGAGGACAGCGGTTGCGTACTTCATAATCTCAGCGAAACCCATCGCCTCGTCCACACCAGGAATCGCAAAGGCCAAGTCTTGCATCATGCCTCCCATAGCGCCACCACCGCTCTGATCGGCTATTAGAACGATTTAGACACTCTTGTAGATGAAGTAGTGGTCTGATAGACTGACATTGCTCGATCATTTCTTGCAATGAGCTCGTTGGGTCGATCTCCATGGCGAAGAGGTTGTCAAAACCATTGACCTTGGTGGCCTCCTTGCTAAACTTTTGGCCAAATGCATCTGATAAGTTGTGGGCAGGGTCCGTGGACTAGTATGGGCGACAATAGTTTAGTAATTTAGTATGGGAAGGAGCACGGGGACGTACAATGAGGAGTACAGATTCGCGACACGCGGCAAGCTGGATTGCCAACGAGCAGGACGTTGTGGTTTTTCCTAGTATTGAGGCATGAATCAGTAAGTTGCTGGATGCGCGTACCGAGAACCGCCATACTCACCTACTCCTCCTTTACCGCCTGGAAATTGAATCGGCGGGGAAGGGTGCAGGTGCGATTAGCGTTGACGCGTCTCAACCCGCACAGTCCACACTAGAATAGTTGCATACCACAGAAAATCCACTTGAGAGAATCTTGATCAAGAATATTCTGGAGAGTTGGTGGCAGCAGTTCGAACTCTTCGGCCATGTGGACAGGTCGTACGTCGGTCTGTCTACGCCAGGCAGAAGGGAGCAGGGGGAGGGGGAAAAGGGTCAACAGGTTCCTGGATTTGGTCGACGCGCGATTGCAATTTCAACCGCAATCCTGCGCTCTCAGGGCCACTCCTACAGAACATCCCAGAACCTCCGCGACGACGCTCGACCACTCTCCGGGCCTCGGCATGGCACAGAACGAGATTTCTGTCCGGGGTAGGACGCTTGCCGGATTGGTTGGGTCCCAAGGATACTGACATGTCGCCATTGACCAAACAGCGCTCGCAGTCGTCAACGAGGAGAGAAGCATCCATGGTCTTAGGTTCGGAGACTACGCAAGATACAGGTAGGGCTATTAGCGCAGACCCATGGGGGCCTCGAACCTGATTGGACGCCCGTCTTCTTGTCCAGACGACATTGCTCAAACAAGCTCCATCGACTGCGACAGACGTTGAAGCTCGGCCATGGCAAAGAGAAGAACTTTAGAAAGCTACCGGAAATCCCCACAGAAAATTTAAAGGATGGACAGTGAGCGTTGAGCTGTGCTCATGAGGAGTTGGGGCATTCACTGACTCCGCGAATCAGCCTTCTCCTTGACCTCTTCGAAGCCGAACGTGCTTGGGCCTATGCTCAAGAACTTATACTGGAAGCTACCAAGACCAAGAAAACGTCTGACAGACGCCATGCTCTCTCTCGTTTCCGCAAAGCCCTTCAGTGGGCTAAGGAACTTTCGGACCGCTCGTCCACTCTTCACTCTTCAACTCCGCAGCGTATCTCCCATATAGCGCATGCAGAAATTACGACATACTACCTAATGCTTAGCGGAAGATTTGAAAGAACCAAGGACGAGTTTGAGGCTGCTCTCGGCAATCTGGCCGTCTCGCGCTCTCTCCTTGATGCGCTTACGAACTCGGCCACCTCGTCCAGGGATCAAGCGCTATACGCCGTATTTATCGATGAAGTGAACCCAGAGATCAGATACTGCGCTCATCAGATGGGGCGGGCCAAAGCGTACGATATCGACTCCATCGTTGCAGAAGTGGCCCCAAAGGATGGACCAACTCTCGTCTCCGGCTACGGCGATATCCTCAATGCTGTCAAGTCAGAGCGGACAGCTTCAACGTCTGCGGGTGGAACTCTGGAACCATTCATGTGGGAAGGAGAGCCTGTGCCAGTACGCAGTCCGGAATTGGTGGATGCTCTCCTCAAGGTCCAGCACGCCATCAAGCAGCTCGAATCAGGCGGGAAGAAGAAGCCGGTCGTTTCGGACGGTTCTGGACACGCGAAAGCATCAAGGGTCAGGATCGCGGCGTTTGACGGTGTTCTCTCCACGTTGAGTGACGCAGAGGCGGTCGCAAGGAGACTAGCCGAGGGCCAGCGGGTGAGATGGTTTTGTTGCGACTTGCATACAGTTCCTTACTGAGGATTCAAATCCAAATAGAACAACCCCTCTCTACAGGCCGCGGCAGGTACTGCAGGTACCCGTGACGCTCACTTCATCCATGCCTTCGTGTCGTACCAGCTGCTCGCCCACCGTATCCAGCGCGACCTTCTCTTAGCAGAGGCTTTGATGCAACCTCAAGCCAGTCCGATCAAACTTCCTTCGGCCACCTCGTCGAAATCACCCGAAGACGCACTAGATCCCCGAATCTACCCAGCTGTGATTAAGAACTTGGACACCGTGCTGCAAAGCCTGGAACAAATGCGGAGCTTGAGCATAACCGACGAGAGTCCAGAAGTTTCGACCGCGATCGATGCTCGACTGTCATTCACGAAAGCTAGGAGGTACGTAGGACCACTTGAACAGTTGTCGACGATTTCAGCGGCTGAGGTCGGTCTTCACATCATCGCAGATGTCGTTACATTTCGCTGGCTCATGCCTCAGTGAAGAACTACGCGCAGTCGGTTGCACTGAATTCTCGAGCTGAAATCCACCTTCGAGAAGGAACATCGTCCGGTGGGCTTGACCCAGGGATTCCTGCTCCTGCCGAAGTGGCCTTCTTCTACCCTCTTGACAACGATGTTGACGTCCAATCGTTATCGAAAGACCTCGAAGCCGACGCACTAAAGCTGAAGAAGGATTGGTTCGCGTTCAACGGAGGGATTGTCACCACTGAGGCCGAGTCTGGGGGAGCTTCGAAGAAGTCTAAGAAGCCGCTGTTCTTCGACATTGCCTTCAACTACGTTGAGTCGCCGCTGGACCGCATTAACGAACGGGCCGGGAAGGCTGTAGCGGAACGGGTGGAGAAACCAACTGCGGCTCCAAAGACCAAGGTGGATAAGGAAGACGAAGAGGATGAGAAGACAGACAGTGAGGATGAAGGAAGGAGGAGTCCCGTTGTTGCGAAGGCATCGACTGGAGGTGGGATCACGGGATTCCTGGGCGGCTGGTGGGGAAGGCGGTAGCGACTCTTTGTGGAATAATAACTCGTGCATTGAACTCAATGGCCAACGCTCTGCTCTCATGCAGGCTGGCCAGACGCGTGGCGCGCTCTCAAGCCCCGAGTTCCAACATTAATTTCTCCGTGTGAACGTTGTCTCTCTCTCACCTTCCCTGCCGTTATAAACGGGGTTGGCAGGGTACGACGATCTGGAAAGCATCCGAAATCGGAATTCTGGGCAATACTAGAACTATTCCCGGCTCACAGGCACATTTTTGGGAGGTCCCCAATGTGTTCGGCATCCCGATGCCACCGGCCGCCCAGCGGTTCGAGCCTTTCCGTCCCAATCGAAGCCATTGAAGCATCGAACCCAGAGATCTTTGCGAAAGAGATGCTTATCTCGTTCTTTACTGCGCAAATTCCTTGCTTGATGCTGATCATTTTCGCCGGGCAGTCGCCATTTTTCGGAAGGGTCTTGGAAGAACGGTCTCCAAGAGGTCGCAACAGATCGTGCCAAGGCCAATCGAAGTGGTTGCCGAAGCATCCCATGACTGCCTCCCTATTCCTCCGCAATATACTGACGCCATTAGAGAAGCGTTCGTTGCTCGGGCCCTGCCAAGGGGGGTGATCGAACGAAGCCCGCTGAAAACACGGTAATTTCCCGCCGTTGGCCTTCTCCCGCCGCTCGTAGCCGCCCGCACAAGTGCGCGGGCCGTCAGCCCCGTCCACAGTCGTTTTTAATCCGGCTTGGGATGGAATGGCATCTTGGCGAATTTCCAAAACCCTCCTCGAATTACACGTCTGTCACCTCTATTATGAAGTTTGCGCTCTTTGCATTGGCTATCCTGCCCGCTCTCGCCTCTGCGGCGGTGCCGCTGTACGGTATGGACAAAAGATTGGTGGTCGAAGGCTTCAGCCCTAAAATTTCATTGAATAGGGCAATGTGGCGGAATCGGTTACACTGGAGAGACGGAGTGCGTTGCTGGTGAGTTGGCCTATTCGAAGGGCTTTGGACCATGAAGCTCATGATTACATGTTCCAGGTGCTGTCTGCCAGTATTCAAACGACTGTACGCCAGCCGTTCCAGCGGGTCCTCTGTATCATTCCCTCTAATCTAATTCCCTTTATTTCTTCGATCTAGGGTATTCCCAGGTGAGGACGATGCGACAACTCGGTTTATCAGAATGTTCATCTAACCCCGCTTCCCACCTCCATAGTGTGTTACAGGCACAGGTGTGTCATGCAGAGGACATTATAATTTGATTGAAGGCTTATTATTATATGTCCTACTCAGCTGCTACCACGACCACGACCTCAAAAACTTCGACCACGACTACAACTTCGAAGACTTCAACCACGTCAACCACTTCGAAGACTTCAACCACCTCTACTACTAGCAAGACTTCAACCACCACCACAACTTCCACAGGTTCATCTAGCACGCCACCTTCTGGCGCCATCACCGGTAAGCGTGCTCCGATTTTGACGACTTTTCGCCGCCTTGAGCTGACCTTCCGACACAGTCGGAAAGAGTGGTCAAGGAAAGTACAGCACCATTACCCAAGCACTCGCTGATACATCAAGGTGAGCCCACAGAATGCCGAAAACTTCATGAAATAACCATACCCGTTCTATAACGCAGCAACGTTATCTTCGTATACCCTGGCAATTACACCGAACAAGTCGTCATCTCTCGTTCGGGCATCACCATCTACGGACAAACCTCCAACAAGTTGGCGTACAGTGCGTTTGTTTCTCTTTTGTCTCGTGGTCGTTTGACTAATTTGCTATAAAACTTCAGGCTCCAACACCGTCACCATCAGCGGCAACAAGTATGCAGGCAGCGCTGGCAGCAACGACGCTAGCGGCACGGTCCGAATTCTCGCAACTGGCGTGAAACGTGAGTTGGCACTCACATGTATCATGGTACCCATAGCACGATTACTAAACGCGCATTATTAGTGTACAACTTGAACATTGAGAACACGTTCGGCAAACCTATCGACCAAGCCCAAGCCATCGCTCTGTCCGTCCAGGCTGGCACTTTCGCAGCCTACGGTTGCCAGATCCGTGGTTACCAAGATACTCTCCTCGCCAACAAGGGTACCCAATTCTACGGAAAGACCCTCATTCAAGGTTCCGTCGACTTTATCTTTGGTCAAGAGGCTTCCATCTGGATCACCGGTGGCACGATCAACACGGTTAGTTAATGTGAAGCCCCTACCCCCTTTCTTGGCTTACATTTGACATGCTCAGGTCGGAAGCGGTTACATCACCGCGAGCGGACGATCTACTAGCGACGCCAACTACTATGTGATCGATAAAACGACTGTCACTGGCTCCGGCTCCGTCTACCTCGGACGCCCATGGAGGTACGTTATACACGACTGTCTATATGCAATTATCTAACCATGCACGATAGGAACTACGCCCGTGTTGTGTTCCAAAACTCCGTAAGTGATATCAACTCGCGTGTTAAAGATTCTAGAACTGAAAGTCTCGCCCCTCAGAGCCTTGGGAGCAACATCGTCACTGCTGGTTGGAAGAACTGGAGCGATAGCGACCCTCGAACTGATAACATTCTGTTCGGAGAATACAACAACTCTGGGTTAGTGCGAATATCGATGAAGTGGACCTGAGAGACTGACGAACTCGACCTTTAATGTAGTTCGGGCGCATGGAAGTCTGGCAGAGCAAGCTTCGCCACCAACCTCAGCTCTGGTATCAGCATCTCGTGAGTCATTCCTTCTTCTATGATTTCCTCTTTCATTGACTGAACTCTTGCTGTTATTCAGGACCGTCTTGGGCTCCACTAGCTGGATCGACTCGGCATTCCTTTAAATTACAGAGATCACGTGACCTGTAGTACTTTAACCTGTTGGTCCAATACAAGTCGCCTCTTCCAGCAAGCAAACAGAGCCCCTTCTGTGCGTGAAAAGACAACAAGTCATAGTACATACGTAGTCTCGTCGTCACCCCACCGCGTATCCTCGTGGAGACTCTTGGCCATGACGTCAGCTGAACGTTCCTGAGACAAACAATTTATTTCATGATACACCCGCACGTTCGTTCTACCAACTCTAAAGAGGGCCCTCAGAACGATGGCGAGACGTTTCACGCGCGGTCCCTCGAGTCGCCGATGTCTCCGTCAACCCATTGAACACACGACCGCTCACAGCTCACGATATCCATTACAGCCCATACCTCAAGCCGGTCTTAGAATGGAGCGCCCGAAACCGCCGGGAAATCGGCCGTCCAGATCCAGCTGCCGATGATGCCGCTCGAATCTCCAGTTTCGAGCTCCAAACTTCTTTGGGTTGAAGTGGAGCTTATCCACATCCCAGTAGAACGCAGCGTCCACACTACTTGCGAGTTTTACGAACGTGCTTCAATGTCGTTGCCAGACGCTCTGGATGCCTTATAATGCTTGCTGCCGACGTAGTTCCTTCCGCCAAGCTCCCTTCGCCCTCTCATCCCGGGCCCTCTCGTCGCCCAGAGGAATGGCCTCCCACTATGCTGCTTCCGACCCGCAAACTCGAAAAGCTAAACTTGAAGAGGTAGAGCAGGATGATTCGCATCGTCCAGCGTTCATCTTGTCTCGTCCCGAGGTGAAACTTTTGGGTATTGCTGGGGTAGGTGAAAGAGTTATTGTCGGAATGAGGG
Source organism: Tulasnella calospora MUT 4182 (assembly GCA_000827465.1). Taxonomy (NCBI): domain Eukaryota; kingdom Fungi; phylum Basidiomycota; class Agaricomycetes; order Cantharellales; family Tulasnellaceae; genus Tulasnella; species Tulasnella calospora. Next base: position 136,741 of record KN823052.1, on the reverse strand, counting down.
ACAGTGCTCAGTGCGCATCCTGTTTATTCCACTAGGTTGGCTTCTTCCTTGACGGTGGGTTTGAGAATATCGAGCGCTCATCGGACTCCTACTGACGTCACTGGGTACTCAAAGCGTATGACCTTTTTGTGATCAACGTAAGTAGCGTCTTGAGGTTTCATGGGGACATTTCGGTCCTACGATCCGCCTCGACTTGCAGCCTGTCGCAACCATGCTCCAATATCGTCTATATGACGGCCACTCCCTGCCCACCAACCTCGAAGGTTTTATGAAAGCTGGCGCGAATATTGGAAGCGTGATCGGGCAGTTCACTTTTGGGTACTTGGCCGATGCTTGGGGTAGAAAAGCCGTCTGTACGCACATCATTCTGCAATCCTGTTGAACGTGGCTCACCATCCACGGATTCTGGAACGCAGACGGAAAAGAGCTAGAGCTCATTATCATCGCAACAATCCTGTGCCTCACAACTCCCACAGGATCCATCTCTCCCGATGGGTCGCTCATCTATCTCGGCGTCTTCCGTATTCTTTTAGGCATAGGCGTCGGAGGGGACTACCCCATGTCTGCGTCGGTTACGTCTGATCGGGCTAACCTCCGCAAACGGGGAACAATGCTAGCCTACATCTTCAGTAATCAAGGTTGGGGCAGTTTCATGGGAAGTATAATCTTCATGATCGTTTTGCAATGCTACCGCCACGTGATGGAAACCAAGGGAGAAGTCTCCAAGGTCGATGGAGGTGAGCTGATCTCGGCGCCTTTGGGACCCCAATGCTCACCCTCGTGCCCAACCTTTAGTGTGGAGAATCGTGGTCGGGGCATCCCTTATCCCAGCATTTGGCACTCTTTACCAACGTCTATGCTTACCGGAGTCGACCCGCTATCAAGAAGCACAAAGGATGGCTGACGAAAATTACTTCGAGGAAGAGATGAAGAAGAAGGAAAAGGCAGAAGCGGCTGGTGTGACGATCCGCGAAAATCCTGTTCCTGTCTCAGCCACTCGCTCTCACTCTTCCAGTTCATCCGAGAACGCGACTGTGGTCCATACCGAACCTACGGCAGATGAAGAGGAAGGCCAAGGAGCGAAAGGCGCCGTCGTC
>KN823052.1:105221-127889 GCA_000827465.1 Tulasnella calospora MUT 4182 | reverse complement strand
AAGGGTCGTCAGTAACGGGAATGTCGAGAGGATTGAAGATTGTTCAAGAAATATTGCTGAAACCGGAGCATCCGGTCTGATGCTTGGCGAAGCGATCCTTGCGAATCCGACGTAAGTTGTCTAGTCAAGCTTTATTCCGTACTCCATTGGTTCACCCGGTGCTTAGTATCTTAGAAAGGTCGCCATACCCGCATCCACAAGATATAGCACTCGAGTATCTCTCGTTATGTTCTGCTTATCCTGTCGCATCTACCTACACCATTCGTCATCACCTCAAATCATTCTTTTCGTCGCGGCTGGAATGGTAGGATCTTCTGTTCTTGGTTTCTAGGTATGCCACTCACGTTAATGCAGCCAGAGAACACCCTACTTCAAAACATTTCTGGCCCAGCTTGAGGTTTGCGAGCGACTCGAGGATTTTGAATCATTGCTCCAAAGCCCTGAACTGCTCGCAGCATGGCCTAAAACGACTGACACAACGAAATGAAAACGCGATCCAATTGAATGTAAGATGGTGGAATCCAAGGAATGGGGTATGAGATAGACAGTAGTACTATGATTGCGGATGTGTGTAAGGTTAGCGATCGTGCCCACCAGTCCATTCTTCATCTGGCGGGTTTCGGGAGACGTCCACGTCGCCATTTTCGTTGATGAATGCTCCAACGTCGCTTGCCGAGACTCCCGCCAGCGTTAGTTCTTCTACTAGTAAAACCGATAATCCTAGATCGTCCTTTGGTATCCAGATGATTGGAGTCGGCTTGTACGTGGATGGGTGATTGAAACTGGATTGGATTGGGATCGTCAGCTAAACGCAGGGAAAAGAGACAGGGCATCAGTTACGCACGCATTGTCCTCAATATCATCTTCATCATCGTCGTCGGAGTTGTCTTTCGTTTGACTATCGATTCCTGGTCGCAGCGTCATGGCAGGGGTTGCATCTGCGATTGCAGGCGATTTGCCCTTCGATCCTCTCGATGCATTGGAACCCCCGGTGCTTTGCCTAGACAAGGGTGCACCCGGGTTAGGCGGGTAAGAATGTTCCTTGGTACCCGTTTCACCGGGTGTGGACCCTGTCGGTTGCTGACTGGAAGAGGCTGGTGGGTTGGAAGGGACCGGCTGCGTAGCTGTCACAGATCCACTCGCCCCAATGTTGGGGTCGATGGACGACGAAACCGCTTGGTCCAATGTCTTTTCCGCGGGTGGAGTATCTGCCGTCCCGTTGACAAAGCTACTATTGACGATGGCCTTGAGCATTTCCAAGTCGTGTGTATTCTCTTTGGCTTTCTGTTCTTTCTCTTCCATCTTTTCTGCTTCCTTTCGCTTCTCCTCCGCGATTACAGCAGCCGCGTCGACAGGTTTGCTTTCAATCTTGAGTTTGCGACGCACCAGGTTGGATACTCCTGGGCAAGAGGACGGCAAATTAAACATTCGCTAAGTCGGGAAATATGTGCCTAAGACGTACTCTCGCGACTGAAAAGGTCAGGAAGAATTTGATGATCACCCCGCTGTTTGCGCTCCCAGCGATCCTGGATCTTCTTGGTCGAAAGAACAGTCGGTAGATTCTTGGTAAGAGCTGGGGAGACAAACGTGAGATCAAACGAGAGAGAAGAATTTCCCAACACTCACGTCCATAGCTGTGAACAAAAAGAACGTGTGAAGCGAGCGTGATGGCGAGGAGAACGACCATTAATACGCCTTGGGGAATTGATGACCTCTTGCCCTGAGCATCCGTAGCTAGGAAGAACAAGCCCGCCAAGCAGATTTGTTCGATGTACAAACCCACAACTAACCCGCCGTCGTCTCCGGTTAGCATGTTCGTTCTCAATGCTTTAATTGCATTGGTCGATAATCACTTACAGAGATTCCCCAAAGCCAAAGGGTACTACATGGAACATTTTCGCGTGAACATTCCTGCGGGTCTGTGAGAAGACGCTTAAGGTGTCTACTCACATACAATCCACCAGTCTCTCCTGCGTCGGGTTGATCAAAGACCCACGTGAAAAGATACTTCCATGCTACCCAAAGGAGGAAGGACGCCAAAAGTGCAAGGCCGTTGATAACAGGAGCAATAACACTGTATGCAAGAGCGATGGTTGCGATGAGAGAAATGCGGGGTAAAATGACACCAAAGTCGGCCTAGAGATCTACCAGATTAGCGAGAGGCAAATCTTTGAAAAGAACTATGGGGCTTACAGTAGGCATGACGTAAGTCTTCTGGTAAGCCTGCCTCGGCGTGTCACCGAATAGCCAACGATGGACGAAGTATAGGACCAGACCGGCAATTTGCAAGAGCGCGGATGCTGCACCAGCGAGACCAGCTGTAACCTAGCGTTTTTTTTTTGAGAACTCGGTGAAACGTAGTTGAACACAGAATCATCCTGTCGTACCGTGTAGGTAAGGAAAAATGTTGATGCATCTGGCAGCCTTGTGGAAAGGTCTTCGATAACACTTCCGGGACTCGATAAGATCTGTAAAGGGGTCGGACGAGATTGTGAGCACTGCTCGCTATATTTAGGGTGAAAGAGGGTGACCTTTGGTATAGACGAGGTCAATCCAGATGACAACGTCACCACCAAGAAACCATGGACCACAAGGAAGACATAGTATCGTTTGTAGACACTGAGAGATATGAGAGACCATCGAGGAATATTTTCATACCACGCTAAGCCTGCGGTCACAAAGATTACCTTTCAGTTCAGCAGGACACAAAGGCGGAAGCCAAACCCTTAGAACTGCCTTCCACCCACCTCGCAGAATCCATGGTAGGATAAGGAACAGAATCGCGAGGAAGACGGGCGGGAGAATACCCTGGATGATGCCCTGGGGAATGTCGGATACTGGAGAGATATTGCCAGGGAATCAATCGGTAATTAGCCTGAGCGTGCAATGTGGTGAGACTCACGTCGACAGATCCAAGCCAGCCAGTGGACCTTGACACATAGAGAGCTAACGTTTGACAACAGTCCCACAAAAGCGACAGGGAATGTCCATGCGACAATTAGCCCGAGCATGGCCAGCCAGGAAATGACGTATCGGGCACGAGTTTCGTAGCCGGAGTCCTACCAAATGGAGTCGAATTCGATAGGTCAGCATGGTAGTATGAAGTACTTCGACAATTAACGCACATCGATATTCCGCCAAACGATATCGTCAGGGGCAACATCGGTCCATTTGTCATACATCCGAAGTGGCTCGTCAGAAACCATCACTTGTGAGAGAATATTGGCCCCCAATTGAAGATTCTATCAAGGAGTACAGCTAGATTTGTAGGGATTGGAACGATGATGATAAAATTGCACTCACGCATTGCACAAACGCGGCACCGTGGCTCTGATCCTTGTTCAGAGTTTTCCGAGCCTTATCGATCTGCTCTGTTAGGCGAACAATTTCCTCCTACACAGTTTCCAATTAAAAAATCCCGCTGTATTCTGCTGAAAGACACGTCACCCACCTTGCACCAGGAAATTGTGTCTACCCTCTCCCCGTGTAATGGTACCCATCCAAGCCTATGGGTGGGTCGAACGACCTTTCCAAAGGCAAGTGAAACCCGGTTCCTCTGATTCTTTTCTACATCCGCTTGGATTAGCTCGACCGCGGCCGTGGTTTCCTCTGATCCCTTCCGCTCCTTTGCAGCCTTTGCGGCTAGTTTCTTCGTTTGCCGTTCTGCATCTTGGCGAGCTTTCTCTTCCTCACGTTTGGCTTTAAGGGCGTCCCGAAGGAGTTGGCACTCGGCCTTCTCGAGCTGCTTGCATACTTTATTTCGTTCATCGAAGAGATCGGGCAATTCCCCTGTTTGACGGTATATCCAAACCTTATTGATGCCTCCTGGGACGAACCTACAGCAAGAATGACAGAGTGGTAGGTCAAGGGCGCGTTTAAATACAGCATCACAGTTAAGGCGTACGTGAGCATCTTCAATAGATCTTGCTCCGTCTGCACGGAGTCCGGGAGATTAGTGATTAGAACAGTTTTGGACTGAGCCAGTTTAGAGTGAGAGCGACTAATGAGAAATTGATGGCGAAGCTTGATAAAGGTGGCGAGTTCCCGACGGATGACCCAAATGACGAAGACTACGTGCAAAGTGGGTCAGTCGGAAGAGTAGCGACCAATGAAGCGGAACCTCTTTAGAGACGTACATGTTAGAATGTATGCGATGATGATATGTGCAACGTAACGAATCTGCATGTTTGGTGGTATACTAGTTGGCGACTTCGAGTTAGTAACCTCGATCGCCAAGCGGAACCTTCATCTACTCACTTGCCCCAAGAGAGCCTGGAGATTCCGTCGCGCCCAGCATTGTCTGGAATTCCGACGGTATTTACAGTGATGAGGATGGGCCACGAAATGATCGTAAAACAACCAAATATGAATATGAGGACCCGAAGGAACCGAATGAAAAGATAGGCATCCAGCCCGTTCTTCCGAATCTGCGTTTCCCCCAACCCGGGATGAGAACGGGTTTAGCATGAGGTATCAACAAGACTTACTATGTCCTTTGTTGGACTTGTGACGAGTGCGATGAACCACTTCCAAGGCCCGCTCGGCAGTTTCTCGGCACGTTTCCTGCGGCAAAACACGGGGGTCAGTATGGAGACGATCTTGGCGTCGTTGAAGCGTACTCTGGTGGTGGAAGAAAGCTACGAGGAGAGTAGACTCGATGAAGCTTTCCCTTGAGGTATGTAAATGCTCCGACTTGGACAGCGAGGGCGGCTGGGGAGCGAAACGGGATGTCAGGCGAGAACAATAGGCGGCGGGGCACGCGGTCCAAGTTAAGATCAAGACGGTGACTTGCCTGCATTCGTAACGAACGCAGTGACGAAAGCATTTTGAGAGTTGCTTTTGGCCAAGCTATCCTGCGAGACGTCAACGCTCATTGCTCCACTGGGCTGGCGAGAAGCAGTTGGTCTTGGCTTCAATTATACTCGGATCGTTGATCGCGTGCACGTGTTCTCTCGCCTTTTCAAACGATTAGAGGCGTGCGTCGACGGGTCGTCTCCCTCGTGCCAGTAAAGGCGGAAGGGGGATGCAATGGTGAAAGCCACTGGGGAGGAGGCGATGGAATGCGAGCCTGTTGGAGTCGAGGTAAGGTGATGTGACCTTGCGTCATGAGGGTTCGGCGGCGATGAAGATATCCCAACATAGAGCGTGGGATGTTTATTCTACCCAAACTCGCAGGTAACCTCATGAGAAGGCTCGTAAGTGAAAAGGCATAAAGGACATACATGCTGCTGACTGTAACAAGTACAAATGACTTGGAGCAAGATACAAAATTTCCACAGAGAGTATCACAATGATGGGGGTCTGAAAACAACCTCCCACCCCTCATTGAATAGCTTCCAAAGCCTGTCTGACGGTAGATGAACGTCTCTGAGGCTTGGCAATGTCCTTTGGAAGTCTGCAAGGACCTTTCTCTCCCGTTTTTCTGTGTTCTTGAGCACTATTGCAATGGCTGGGCGATGATGTTCGATCTCGGGGTTGAGTTGTAAGGAGAGGCGTTTGAGGCTCGAAAGGTTTGCAAGGTCTTGCGCCGCCCGGTTTTGCACCCAAATCTACCCAGTGGAAGTCTTGAGCTACGTATTAGTAGATGACTGGTGCAGAAAGGACTCACAAGCACAGCAACTGCATGAGCCAAGCCGACCGTATTTGTTGCGCTATTCTCAGGGCGTAGTGTTAGGGCCAGAGATAGCAGCTTCGGACATGCAAGCGCGCAGGCTGCGACTACATCCGTCCCAACATCCAAGGTGAGGTGCCGAATTACCCCTCCGAGGGATGAGAGCATATTTACTTCCAGCATCCCATTCATGGTCAAGGTTTCGAAACCTTCGGCGTCGGTGGTCAAGGCCTCCACTACCTCAGCCGGTGCTTGCAGAACTCTGAGATTCCCCAGATGCAATGTTTAAGTGTCCAGTGACGGTGCAGTAACTCCCGCTTGCATCAGAAGATGCGTAAGGTTGGGAGAACGCAGGAGGAATGGGAAAAGCTGGACGGCGAAGTCTGTTTTATCGTGGGTGTTAGTGCACCCTGTGGGGAGCTGGATGCTCAGCCTCCGAAGGCCATGTAACGCTTCAATATGAGCGGAGACCAACTCGGCGATGCGGTTGAAAAAGGGGACCGTAACTGTTAACTCCGTTAAGCGCCCGAGTGCGAACAGTTGGCTGACTTCGCCAAAGGGAAATTTGAGAACCGGAGATGACTGGGAGAGTGTGAGCTTTGTAATTTTTGATTCCGTTAGGTTTATCTCGTGACGGCCCTTTCGAGTGAAATCACATCGTTGGAGGATGAGGGTTTGAAGGGTCGGATGTGTTAGAATCCACCGCTCAATCTTGTCGGAGATCAGGGTCCGGAAGAGGCGAAGACCCCGAAGTTTTGGGATACACTTGAGCGCTCTCTCTATTAGAATAGTCTCCTTGTTCGGCAACTCGTCATCCCGATCTTTCCTGCCTGTCGGTCGCCGTGTGGCTACCAGAGTTTTCACCCACTCCCCCCTTTCCTTTTTTGCTTCTAGAGCATCGACAACAGTCCCCGAGCGAGATCCTCCCTTGTGCACATACAGCACCGCGTGCTCGTAGAGAAGTGACTCAGCGATGTCACGGAAGTCGCGACACGTAAGCAAGAGTGGGATAAGGGTCGAGCGACGTTGATGTTGAGATGCCCTCGAAAGATCTTGCCAGTCGTCATCTCCGTCGTCGCGCAGAATTGTAAATATATCGCGCCAAAGCTCTGGGGGGATATGATATGGCATCGTCGAGGAAGTGATGGTGGGAGATGACGAGTCTTCTAATTCGGACGTCCGTTGCACCTCTTACACGTGATGAACGGACCACCTTATACGGGTACCTACATCGCGAATCATTGGCCGTTCGAAAGAAGGTCCGTCAGTCCAGAGGATTCTTTGGAATATGTTTTTGGGATTGTCTCAGTGGTCTAAAATACCCTCTCACAAAGCGCGGCCTGAGCTCTAGGCAACCGGATAGAACGAATGATTCAAATCAGAAACCTACTCCTCGCTCTAAGGCCTCCTTTGTCTTTGGGTGGGGGTACACAATGTATCGTAGATAACAGCACTCTAAAACGTGCGCAAGTTAGTGGCTCTTCTCAATGTGTACCGTCCAGTGCTCGTCAGCATCGTCGTCGATCCGATCCGACGTGGTGTCGATCAGTCGCCTACAACCTACAGGCAACCTCAGCAAGTTATATAAACCATGTACGCCAAACTCAGCACTTCATAGTCCAATTCCTTACCTTTTCTCCTCTACGTCTTCGAAGCGAACAACAAACCTAACCACTCAGTATTCCATCTATCCTGACTTCTAATCCACCACAAGAAGAATCTCAAGTCAATTATGTCGGCTTATCCGGGACGCCAAGGTCGATCGCGCCGTTATATCGGAAGGAACGAGAAACAACGCGGACTACCTACGCTCCTACCCTCGGAGCCGCAGCGACTTCATTGGCCTCCCCCACCCCCAGGCGTATCGAGCTTGCAGCGTGAAATGCACGCCGCTCTTTGGGGATCTTATTATTCAAATCCCGATGCGTCCACCGACCCGTCATCTGTCAACTCCCAATGCCAAAATCAAGACCCTCAGCCTGCCTTGCAGTTTCCAACTCCAGTTACCCCCTCGACCGGATTTGCAGGAGTTGCAGCAGCCGACCGTTCGGCTCCATGGACCGCGCCTATATCTTCCCAACAGCAGCAATACCCTAATCAATCCGCAGATAGATCGAATCCCGCCCGGGGCGGAGTTAGGAGGGGATCTGGGATCCGGGGGGGTCGTGGAAGGAGGTGAAGGGGGAGCAGGCCACGAAAAGGCATTAAGTAGAATTGAATTGTTATGCGTGTATCGAATTTAAATTTATCGTTCAATAATGCCAAAAAAAAAAAAAAAGAGTGAGAGAAGTCTATCCGGGCCTTGAAACGAAAGTGGCACCCGACACGTTCCCACAGGGTGTACCTCACCGAAAGGCTGAGTTTTCACCCCGTTCTCATGGGCTGTTCGTTCACGTATTCCACGCCATGATCCTGGGCTTGTTTCATCTGCCTCTTCTTCGTGCCTTCTTCCATTCGTCTCTGTCGCTCATCCCAGACAATGGTACTTGATGTCGACCCGTCCTTGAAGACATATTCCCAATAACCGCCTTTCCCCTTATCTCCCGGTTCCTTGGGGAGACAGTGAAACTGCGGACGGTTGCTGAGTTTGTGCCGAACGCTGTCCCTGTAACAGAGAGAAAACAAAAGAAGAAATAACGTAAACACCCCGTGCACCGCCACGCCGATCCGCCTCCAGCCGGATTGAGCCTAACTGGGCCCTCCCCCATCCAAATACGTACCGTAAGTGCTTCTTGGCCACCGGGTCCTGGAAGAACGGGTACTTGTCTGCGATGGCATCGCAAAGCTGCGCGGAACGTAATTTTCCTTGGGGGCTCCAGACGAGGATTTGTCGGATCATCATGCACGCGCTGTATGGCGGTCTTGGGTGTGGGTTACCGTCGTCGGGCGACGTGGCATTCTCTCCCAGTGGAACTCCATCCAAGTCGGCACTTTGAACGTTTTCCAGTTCATCGTCGTACAGCTCGTCTGGGTCGCCGTATGCGTCAGCAGAGGAGCCCGTGCTTCCGGCCGCCGTAGGTGGTGTCGGCTGGGGACGGGGCGATGAACGAGAAGGTGAGGGAGTCGGATGGGGACTGTGTGGTTTTGAACGTGATCGTACAGGCGGGGGAGAAGCAGTCGATGGTGTGGCCCCACTTGACCTCCGGGGTGCCAGGGCAGGAGGTGGGGGATATGTTGGGCTAGCTGACGAAGGTCCAAGAGCAGGAGCATAATAGTAGAGTGGAACTGGATAAGGCGTGACTGCATGTCTAGCCTTCAGCGGCGGGAGCTCTCGATCGCCGTAACCCGGTGGTAATTCTCGCTGGCCATGGTAATGTGACGTCGCGACGAGAGCCGGCCGGAAGTTCTTGTCAAGGAAACCGCCCTTGACAGTACTACGATCATCTTGTGGCTCTTGTTTGGTGAGTTGTGGTTGGGCAGGAGTATGCGAGGGGGGAGGTGGAGCGGGGTTCAAGAAGTATGTCAGCGATGGGTGCTGAGAAGACCGTGGAGGTACGGAGGGGCCAGAAGCTTCTGAGATATTGTTGCTGCTCATGGCTGCAGCGGGGGCTGAGTCGGATACGTTTAGAGAGACGTCTTCTTGAGGTTCTTCCTTGACCATTCCGAATGGGCAGAAGCAGGTGGTGGATTTGTCTGCGAAAGACAAAGGCTAATTAGACCTTTCGCTCAACTTCAGCTAAAGCACGAGCACAAGTGAATGCGCGTCGAGCAAAATACAAGGCCGAGTTTCCGGTATGGGAAAAACACTTTGCACTTGCATGGGTGGGTTTTGTGTACTCGGTCCCTCGAAACGGGAAGGAACCGTGATATGACAACGGCATTTCACGGAGCTGGTTTCCCGTGCCCTTCTCAGAGGCTGCGTCGACTGAGAGACCGCAGAAAGATGCTCGAGGACGAGTGGGATGGTGAGAGGAAGGATGAATAGCGACTGTCTACGGCATAGTAACCAAATTTCTCACCTGTATGACTGTACCGGAAGCGTTTAAATTGGACTTCAGCGATCGAGGTTGTCGAGGGGAGAATTCGAGAGGGCAAAGCGGATGGGATACGGGGAGAAATCTATGGCTAGAGGAAAGGAACGTCTGGGACGCGGCTTCAAGTGGCTCAGAATGTGTGCTGCTGGGGAGGGGAGGAGAGGACGATGGTTGAGAAGGAAGCAGGCTGAGAACGTGTTCGAATGTGGTCGTGTTTGTGCACAGCCCTGAATTCAAACTCGTATGGGCCCGAGGACCGACATCCACACATTTCAAGCGCCGCCGTGACACCGTCCGGCCTTCTATTTCTGCCGAAAGCGCCGAACTTTCTACTTTGGGAACAGCCTCTTATACTTCAGGCGCCCCGGACGTCGTTAACAGTGTGGGAACGTCCATGGCGCCTTTTCGCCCTTCCAAGGCGCTACTGACGGGTGTAACAGGGAGCATACGAGAGGGTCAAGTCGTCTGGTCGCTGATTGGCGAGAGCTGAGACGATTACGAATAATGCTTCCTGTGGGATTAGCAAGAGCGGCATATTGGCACTCCGACTGCAAGTCTCACATCGATTGAAGGATGTGGACGTAATAGCATATGCCGTCGGATAATACACGCTGCCCCTGCCAAGTAATACGTCCCAGGCCCAGGTTCGAATAATGGCGTAATATATCACCGCAAAGCAGGTATTGTCGACGATTAAGGTAGAAATGCTATGACCTGAAAGGGGGAGGCTGGGGTCGGCCTGAAATCCAGGGGCAGCGAGACTGAAGCCCGACAAACAGCCACCCCCCCAGGGTTCTAAGAATACCAGGTGTATTAGGTTCGATTGTCTAGAAGATATACACATCAGGATCACGTTTGAGCCCGCAGCACTAGCTAGCTCACCCATCATCCGCTGATTGGGTACCTAATCATGCAGCCGGGCTTGCTTTAGGTGCAGTCTCGGTTCCCAAGTTCAGGAGTTCTTGAAGAATCGCACTCGAGTGTTTTTGGGTCATATCTATCGTTGACTTGGTCCCATCGGCTGTTTTGTTTTGAACGAAAGTTAAGTTCACGTATCAACTCCCAAATTCGCGCGACGGTGCTTACCAAACTCGGCTCTCAGTTCCGGTGCCCAAGGAGACTCCCTCAAATGGTCCCTACGCTCCACAGATATTTTCAGGTTTGGATTGGAATAAGCTACTCGCGGTAAGTCGTCCTTGACGAAATGCCTAGCACCATAATGAGCGTTCCGTTTGGCAAAAGTCACCGAGAGAGCGCGAAGCTTTGCGGACACCTTCGGCTGTGGCTGCTTCGTAAGATGAGAAAGAGCTTTGGCTAATGAAGTTGGTTTTGCGGGTACTGGGCCAGGCATTTTCGTTCGAGGTGGCGGTAGTCGGGGAAATCCAAAAACCTGACTGCTTGGCTCGATTTGGTCGGCTACCAAACAGGACCCTTGAGACCGCTCAGTCCAGTCCACCACGCCCCGTCACCACTCCGTTCGAACGACCTGAAACCATGTATAAACAAGATAAAGCAACGACTGAAAGAAACGCCCGTATATTAAGAGAACTTGTGAAGCGACCGGATAACAAAGTATGCGCTGACTGCAAACGGCATGGTAGGGCCACGAGGAATTTCTCTGGCATGTGTACCGGATTAAGCTCACAAGTCCCCATGTCTTTACAGATCCTCGATGGGCTTCTTGGAATATCGGCGTATTTGTTTGCATCAGATGCTCTGGGATCCATCGCAGCATGGGAACCCACATATCGAAAGTTAAATCGGTGGATCTAGACACCTGGACGCCAGAGCAGATGGCTGTAAGCCACATTCCCGATTTGTAGCAACTGAGGACCTCTCACCCTCCATCTCCCGCCCCTAGTCCATCCAGAAGTGGGGAAACCGTCGCGCAAACGTCTATTGGGAAGCGCACTTGAAGGCAGGCCACGTCCCGCCTGATCAGTACGTCCAAATGACGACACCTCCTCACCACGCTCCATGTTAATTGCGGCCCCCATTCCTCCGACAGCAAAGTCGAATCCTTCATCCGTTCCAAGTATGAGTCTCGGCGATGGGCCATGGAAGGTCCCCCACCTGAGGATCCGTCAGTGCTTGATCAGGAGCAGGGCGCACAAGAGGTAATAAAGGCACACCTATTCACGTTTAAACTACGCTGACACCAGTGTCCATCTCCCCAGCCTGCTCCAACCCCTGCTGTTCAAGCTGTCGTTGCAGATGCTCGATCCTCGTCACCTCGATCTCAGTCTCCGGCCAACGCAGGAAGTCGCACCGCGCACCCTCTCCTCTCGACCGCAATGATGAGTGGCAATCGCGCCAGAGCTTCTCCATCCACCGCATCCCCATCATCAGCACCTTCACAGTCGCCCGCTCCGCCCCCTGCTCCTCCAGCACCCACTCCGGCCGTCGACGACCTCTTCTCCCTCGACTTCCACTCTCCAGCCCCAGCTACCTCGGCTGCAACAACATCCCCACCAAGGAAAGATGTGAAGAACGACATAATGTCGCTGTTCTCAGCTTCCAGTCCACCTGTCGCGCCAGCCATTCCAAACAGCACCGCGGCGTGGGGCGGAGCTAACGCGTGGGGAGCACCAGTCCAGCAATCCGCGGCGGCGGCAGCGGCAGCGGCTGCCGATCCATGGGGAAGTTTCACGAGTGCTCCGGCGCAACCAGCGGGTCAATCGTTTTTCGGAGCACCGACCGGCCAGCAGGGGTTCGGCGGTGGTGGGTTCGGTGCCTTCCAACAGCCGGTAAGTGATCCTTGCGGTCCATGAACTCCTTTTGGATCGTCCCCTCGTTACTTACGAAATCGTATATCAACAAATTAGACATCGAACGCATCGCTTTTCGGGTCCTCGTCTGATGTGTGGGGGACTCCCGCGACGAACCCTGCGCCAGCCGCTGGGTCGAATGGGTTTGGGGGAGGCGGTATCTGGGGCTCGACCGCCTCGACGACGACGGCTCAGCCAGCCGCAAAGAAGAAGGACGATGCTTTTGGAGACCTTTGGAGCTGAGCCCCTAGCATGAGAAGTCGATCTCTAGCAGTTCGTTTTTGGTGTAATTCCCATTTTGGTATACTCGTTGCTAGACCAATAGGAGGATAGATGGACGACATTGCTTCAGTGCCAAGAATAGGGTCATTTATCTTTCAACACAGATGAAAACATGTCTCGGGATTAATATAGACGCGGAACCACCCTGCACCATTAAGTTTTGCGGCGCCAACGCTCTTCGGTTTCCAAGCAACCGATACGTCTATCTCGCCATGCTGGACGATGTTAGCATGAGAAGCTAAAACCGATGGCGACACGTAGGTGAACCAGAAATGAAACTAAATCCACGCTGGTTCTGCTTGACCTATTCCCGTGTACGGTCCAATCTGAATTTACGGGCCGTCTGGGAGGCAATGACAGAATTCTTGCAGGTGATTTCAGACCCTACAGCTAAGACTCTCCCGAATCCATGCGACGGGGTTCCCATTGCTTAAGTTGATGGCAGGTAAGAGTAATACTCACTTCCCGTTCCCAGGTGAGCCTCCTCCAAATTCACCCTTAGAGTTGTGACGGTTGACTACGAGTTCCTCTTGGCTCAATCCCACCCAGGAGCAAGGTGGCTTTCCATTCAGTATCAAGCAGAGGCGAACGGAAACTTTGGCTGAGTGGCCGTGCGTTACACACATATAAAATTAGACATCGCACCGGTGCTTCGGGCATCCCTGAGATGACCGAGCCCTGCGCCACGCTGACGTCATCCGGCACTGATCGAAAGGCCGAGTTACCCTGATAGTTTTGGCAAATTAACGGCAACACCGATTATCCAAAAAAGACCTGGTGGGTTGCTGGAGGGAGCACCTCGAGCCATGCAACGAAATTCGGCCCTGATGTACAGATTTCGCGCCGCAGCATGCTGAAACACACCACCATATGAAGCAAACAGGTTTGGAGCCATTCGAATAGATTTCCACACTAATACAAAGGTTCTGTACTGCTGCGGAACCTCCCGAGGCACTTTTACGCCCACACAGCAGGGCCGGGCTGCAGAAACGAATCCCAATTAGTTCTGGCCCGCTTGTTACTGGATCAGCGCTGAAGAGACATACCTGAGTGTAAGTTGGGGGCTGCGAATCAACGAGAAGGGTGCACAATGGTGATTAGTCCTGACCTCCCATTCGAAGGATATTTGATCGAATAGACTTACAATGGGCCAGTAGATATTGATCAAAATTCCGGGCTCGTTTCCGGTGTAGACTCCAGGAATATTCACAAGACTGGTTGGGTTCGAGGTACCGGTACCGAAGACGTGGATCTGTGCACAGGAGATCTAATAAAAGATAGAACCAGTTTTCAGACCAGTCTTCTCCATAGCAGATTAGTTCCAACGGAACTCACATAGAACTGGGCTCCACCAAAAGTGCTTGCACCGTGGAGTGCGATGTGTTCGATGCGGACCAAGTAATCGCCTGGAGCCAACTTGGAGGGAATCGTGAATGTGTAGCTGGTGATGCTGTCTGCCGGGAACGTGATTGAGGTTCCACCGTTGGTTACGGCACTGAGTTGGGAGACCTGATCGGAGGAGACTGTTTAGTATCCACGAGTCCAATTTCTCAGCGGGCAGGGCGCATTTACCTTGAACCAGACGTTTCCAGTACCCGTGAATGACGCAGCAGTCTGCCCGGAGGGAACCTTGGCCATGTAGACGTTGATGACACCAGGGTGAGAGATAGGAATATCTGAAGCAAAGCCAATCTGATCACAAGCTTAGTCCGAACCTTGTATCGTGTCCTTTAATTCTCGTTGACTCACAACGGAGCCAGCCTTGGCCCAGGCGATGCCGGGTGCGGATGAGGCACCAATGTTGCAAGTGAAACCGGTCGAGGACACGTCAGTGACCGGACTGTTTATATTGGTGTACGGTTTGACATATTGGTAAGCCGTTGTCGTCTATTTCGGAAAGAACGCGCCTTCAGATCAGCCTATC
Source organism: Tulasnella calospora MUT 4182 (assembly GCA_000827465.1). NCBI lineage: Eukaryota > Fungi > Basidiomycota > Agaricomycetes > Cantharellales > Tulasnellaceae > Tulasnella > Tulasnella calospora. The sequence goes on along the minus strand of KN823052.1, from coordinate 113,330 downwards.
GTTGACATGAAGACACTCGCATGTTTTGAAGGAGCTTACAGTGCCATTGACAATGAGGGAAGTCCATCTGTAATGGGCTGCGACCTGAGGAACAAGTACGGCTGCAAGGCTGAGGGCGGCGGCGAAAAACTTCATCGGAAAGAAAACGGTTCTTGAGGATGAGAAACCTGAGATGACTTGTTAAATGACCAACGAGGTTGATTATCAATATAATTTTAGCTCAACCGCTATAAATACCCCTGCAGCACCGCGTCGTCGTAATGCCAAGACTCAAAGAAGCACCCTTTGCTGAAATGTCGCAGGAAACATGGGATTTGCAAATCCGAGATAAGTTCGGAGGAACGCGTCCGATTGGGTTTGGTGTTGCTGACCTCGCTACCATGACGGGCTTCGAGGCCTCGCTGGCGCGAGTGTCATTCGAAGACCAGTGATTTGTCCCGACTAATCGCCACCCAGCCCGCGGTGGGAAAGTATCGACCTCCCGAGCCACTTTGGCCGCCACGCAAGCGAGAGCGGGTACAAACGGACCGCTGTCACATCAGGAAAAAGAACCATCTCGTCGACATAGACGGGTTGAGACCCGGGCTTGGCCAACGAGATTCGCAACGTTTGTCGGAGCGCATTCTCCCGACAGAAGGCCAAACTGAGGTTGCGACATGTTAGCCCCCAAGCTTATTGGCCATTGGACAGAGAAAAACCCGGTAGAATTTCCTAAATTTCATATTTCATTGGAACAGGTGGGATCTTCCATTGTGTTTATCCACAGCAGCTCCGGTGGTGGGAGTTGTCACCAAAGGCTATGACTATTGAGTATTCGATGCCGCCGCAATTTCTGCAGAATGTTGGTCCTAAATAATACACCGATTGACAGCTGGACTTGGTATCTAGCGGAGACAAGCTTGGAATAATGGACTTACTCCGCAAGAAAAGGTCGGAGGAGAAAATCAGGAACACCGTGGTAAGAAACGGAAACAAGAAGAGAAATAGCATAGAGCTGAGGAGTGCTGAAGAGAGGAGTCGAAATCAAAAGATAAAAAAGGCGGTAGCTCACTTGATCAAACTGCCAGAGTATCCACTTAAGTCGCAGCGGGGTTGCTGGCCCGGCAAGGGTACAGTCAAGCCATGATTCTCAGAGTAAAGGCAGAGTTGGACCTCCTAAGCCAGGAAATGACCAAAGCACAGGCTTGGAATACCGCACCATTCTATCACAAACATTCCGCACTAACTTGAAAAGTATACCAGACAAGGTTTACTATTATCTAGAGATTGATAGCTTCATGCTAATACGTGATGCGCTGTGCCAAACACAGAAGTCTTCAGTCGGTGCATCGCGTTCGGGAACCCCAGTTCCCGGCCTGACTTCGACGAGCTTGGTTGCAGTCCTCATGAATGGTTAGCTTGTCGGGGCTAATATCGATCAAAACATCCTGAGAGAACTCCCCTCCTCCAATCCAGGTCTCAAAACAGTCCGTCTGTCCGTTTATATTCCATCGTCAGTATCTAAAAGCTTTGCCGTAAAGACTCACTGTGCGTTGGAGATGGTATTGGACGGCAAGCGGGGTAACTACATCAAAGTTGTTGCCTCCACTTGAAAGCACAACGAGAGCAGAACCCCAAAATTCTTCTTTTTAGGTTCTCAGGACGAAGGGGAAAGTCGAGCAATTCTAGTTTGTTGTTGAAGTAGATCTGAAAGTACTCGTAGCGCACTACAGGGCCAACACTGCCCCGAAACTCTTATAACTCATAGTCACTCGGTCTCAGTGCTGATGGGTAGAGCAATTTAATACTTCCGTCAGAGCTCCACTACATGGGTGAGCCTCTTGAAGGTGTCCTAGGAAGCGTTTCCTCTCATCAGGAAACTGGTCGATGGTCCATTAGCGGATCCTCTCTCGTTGCCTCGTTAATGTATCTTTCGTTTATCTCGTCCTGATTAATGAGGGAGACCCTCCAGAGTTACTGGTTGACTCCGAATATTTTCCGGTAACCGGAGTTGCTGCGTGGGTACTGCGCGAGACGAGATCAAGCGGAGGACGGACTATCGAACGGGGGTTCTAGTTGCTCAAGTGGAGGCATCACTGGAGACTACTTGGATTCAATCAAGAATTTTAAGGTTAAGATTTTGGGCAAGGTTACTTGCTCAATCCTAAGTCCTGTTCAAGAAACGCCCAAGGGTGTTCAGGGTGTCGTCATGTCCGAGTAAGCAACCTTCCATACCTTAGAGATTAACTTGGCAGCGATAGGATGGAAATATTGCTTATTTGCTTCAAAGTATTTGATAGCCAAGTCACCGTTCACTTTGTGAATCGACTTAAATCCAGGCCGGCTTTCGGTCGGACCAAATCCATCAGCCCTTGAGGCCAAGCTTCGATGAAGGCCATCCTAAGTGACATACCAGAACTTCATTCGGCCCTTCAAACCAGTGCTACCCTTTTCCGTTCCAACGACCCACTTGGCGGCTTGTTCCGCAAACTCGCTGGCAACATCTGTATCCTCACTTTCCAAAACAAGCCCATACCATCGACTTCGGATCTCGGCGTTTCCAGTCGTATTGAATGAAGGATACGCCTTGCTCATGTACTGTAGATGAGAACCAGGTAGAGGTGGAGAGAGTGATTGAAGGGTCTCGAGGAAGACCACGATTTGATTCGATGAAAAGTCTTTGAGATCGGACTCGGAGAACTTGAGGTCGGAAGGAGGGGTTGAGCGCGAGTCGCTCCAGGCTTTCACCAGATCATAGGCTTTCTGGGCTAGAGTTGTGTCGTATTCGACAGCTGCTGGGAGTTCAAGGCCTTCGCCGTGCAACCATGCCTGGATGAAATGTGAACGAGGTCAACATCGGACGGAAGAGAAACTGGCGTTACCTCGAAATCAATCTTGTTTAAAGTGTCGACCTTCTCTTTGCCACCGTTTTGGGAGAAGTATTTGAACAAATGCTTCTGCCACTGGTCGGTCCTGATTGACTGCCCACGGAACGTGTTTACATAATCCTTGAGGTACGGAAGCATGACTTGTAGACCACCAAGTTGACGTTCTGCAAACAAAGTTATAGTGTTGGTCTCGTTTTGCTAACGCCATGATTTCGCCATACCAAGGTAAAGCAAAAAGTTGGATCCCTTCTCGTAAGGAACAGAGGAATAAGCATCATCTGGATCTTCCCCGAACGTGTACGGAATCACGAGCCGTTGATATTTAGGTTTTTTCTCATACTAAAGGCAAATTAGAAAGGTTGTCAGGGGTTTCGTGGGTGCCAAGTGATGTGGCCTTTACCCCTTTGAGAGCGTCTGTCAAAGCCTTCCGTCCAATAATATACGAGAACTCCCTCTCGGCAGACCCGTGAAGTTCTCCTTGCAATATACGCTCAAGGTAGGTAGTAAACCCTACAAAACAGCGTGTTATTGTCGCCTCGTCTCTGAGATGGGAAGTAGCTATTGACCTTCGTTGAGCCAGAAATGACCCGAGTCGGCGGTAGTTACGTTGTTTCCGAACCAGGAGTGAGAAGCTTCGTGAGCCACGACATCGACAAGAGAACGGTCTCCAGCAAGGAGTGCTGTAGCAATAGGTGGATGTATAAGAGGTCAGTCGAGAGCGTTCATGATAAGAGAAGATAAAGGCGGACTTGGAGTCAAAAACGTGAGGCAGGCATTTTCCTGTGTACGAAAGCTCCTTCAGATAGCCATCTAAAACTGATTATTACGCGGACATACCATGCCGCCGTAAGGGAATGAAGGTGGTAGGACGAGAACATCGTAGACACCGAATTCATATCTGCATTGACGCCATAGTAGAGTTAGCACGTTTCACATGATGAGTTCCCTTGAACCCACGGAGTAACCAAGGTCTCGGCGAGCTCAACATAGTGGGCTGTATCCTTGTGAAATTCCCAATAGGTGGCGTCGATCGTCTCAGGCTCGGCCCAACAACCCGTCTTCCAGGATTTTCCGGGAAGGGGGTCAAATGGCTTATAAACAAGGTTTCCAGAGGCGAGGGCAATTAAGTATGAGGGGATGGCAATGGGCTGTTGGACGAACGGCAGTTGGCAAAGCGGCAGATACAAACTAAATTTAGAGGAACCGACCTGGTTATATTTATATTCGACGACCTCTTCACCGATCCTTTTTCCGTCGTGAATAGACTCTGAAGGAGGCGAGACGCGGAGGGCGGAGCACAGAGCTGGGAGAGTAGACCGAACGTTGGTACTGTATGTCTGGCAGGGTGGACGAGGCGGTGGTGAGGGCTCGATTTAAAAAATGTAGAAGGGTGCAATCTCACAATCTTTACAGATGGTGTATCTTGCAGGGGAGCCAGCGAGCGAGCGTATATCTAACTCAATGGTGTTGGTAAAGTCACATGCAACTCTGCGAAGTGTCGACAGGGACCCACCGGCTGACATTGGGAGAAGAGGAAGGGGAACTTCTTCCCTGCAGTTTGCCTGAGAAATGAGGCTTAGAAAATGGATAAAAGATGTCGCCGAGTGCCCCTGACTCTTTGTCTAGCCAACCAATTGCCGAGCACTTTTCTGTCGTGTTGTACGCAATGGTCACGCTCACACCATCACCATTCTTGACGTTTTGAGAGGGGTCGAGGGACACTGCTAAAGCACTGCCCATGACTTCATGTGGCTCCCGTAGGGTGTACTGCTCAACAAGCTAGGTAAGCCGGTGCCCATCGTTGCAAACAAAGACTGGACACGTGCTTGAGCAGGAACACCATTTACTTCGACCGACTTGATGTCAAGGAATTGCGTATCGAAACTAGAGATTTAGTTAGAAACCTCCCTACTCGCGCACAAGCTTCGGGGACTGACAGGACCTCGGCGGGGCTATCCATTTTGGATGTTAAGTTGTGAGTTGCTGAGCCCGAAATGATCCGTTTGGTCCAATCGATGTCCCAGTCGAAATGAACATGTGTGGTCGTGATCTCCCAGTCTAGGGGGGCACACCGGGAAGACGCTCAGTTTCGCTATGCTGAAGCATTCCTAGACTTCAACTCACAGTTCGACTGGGTTGTTGGATCAGTGGCGAGCATTTTGGCTTTTCGGGTGAAGGCCCTCTGCTGAACAAGTGGAGTGAAAGTCGTTGATGGATTGAAGAGTCTAGTCAGTCGGCGAGATCCGACGCTCCATACGGCGGAGAACACGGGTGAATGAGGCGCGGGAAAAGGACGGACTTTGACGGAGACGATGGCGGGTTGTCAACGCTTGGTCACCATACTTGTCCGCAGCCACTACTAACAACACTCTTCTCTCATCGACTTACCCGCAAACCTCTCCAAACCTTTAAACACTAATCTCGTGTAATATAGAAAAAGTGGAGGACGTCTGGAACTCTTCAACACCTTCTGCGGCGAGGTTCCGTCGAACAAACATGGTACGTCCAGCAAAACGGCGATATGTTGCCGGTCTCTCTTCTCTGACCTATCGTTGCTTGGGGTTGCAGAGCGCAAACCCGCTTCCTTCTATCGAGTCTCAGGTCTTGAGTCGTGACCTCTCGACCTCTACGGCCTCATCCCGCGTGGACGCCTCTGAACTCGATCCCCTTTCGCGCCGATCACGGACAACAGAGCAGAATGAAATATGCCTCGGCATGCCACCAGTCGAGCCGGGCGCTGACAGTGGATCTCGGAAAGGGCTATCATTGGGTCGTCGATTCCCTCGTTTATCCCGCTGGGCTCGGAAATCTATCATTTGGATACGAGGCCCTTCACCTCCAGAAGTGTTGCAACCTACGTCACTCCTCAACCGCTCTTACAAATACAAAAGCATCTCCTTCTCTACATCGATAGAATCCCGCTGGATCCGATGGACACGCCGTCTTTCCAACAACCTTCCCTTACTCGTCATCCTCGGCATTGCATACATCATTTCCCTCTCCTTTCTGGTCCGCGCTAATTGGTACTTGGTACCTTCGGATGCATTCGTGGGATGTACCGCAACGTTCTGGTCCGCCAAGGACGGATGTGGATTGGACGGTTCACAGTGCCAACCGTTCACCAGTGATAGCCCAATGGACTTCCGGTGCCCGGCGCAGTGCTTGTCAACCCAGCTGCTGAACATCAGGACTGTAGGAGACCAGCAGGTTATCTACCAGCCACTTGTAGTCGGAGGTGGAGATGCGAATCAGACGTATCGGGGTGACACGTGGCTTTGCGCAGCGGCTATCCAAAGGTTAGGACTTGATTTGCAATATTGACCAAGGGGGAAAACATTGACCCTCTTCTGAAGTGGCATCGTGTCCAACTCAAATGGGGGCTGTGCCTCCGTCTCACTTGTTGGATCCTTCACTTCCTTCCTCGGCAGAGACGACCACCGGGTTTCGAGCATATCCTTTCCTTCAGAATTCCCACTCTCCTACCGACTTTCCTCATCCAACTCACTCAGTCACTGCACGGACCTTCGCTCTTACGCTCTCATTCTCAATGCTCTCGTCACAGCCTTCCTCTTCCTCGTACTCCGCCCCAAACCCCTCGTCCTGTTCTGGTGCCTAGTCTGCATCGGCTATTGGCACATAACATTCTTTTCCGACCCTCGCTCCGAACCACCTCCCATCTCAGACGCTTTTGGCACCTTCTTACCAACCCTATTCGTTGCCTACGCTTTCTGGCTCCATGCCTTTAAACACACGATGCCTGCGTTTGATCAAGCGCCTTGGGAAAGAATGTTTTTATACCTCTTCCCTTATTGGATTGGAGTCTACTTCAACGAAACATTCGCGAAGTTGCCAGTGGATCGACTGATTCCAAGCGATATCGCGAAGCAGCCAGGTGCCATTCCCGTAGTAATCGTGCTGGGATTACTCGTATTGGCGATTGTGATCAACCAAGTTCGAGTTATCCGAAAGGTGGGATGGTTGGGGCGGTACTTGATGTATTATATTACGGGAGGATTAGTAATTATGGTGCTAGCGTTGTTGCCCACGTTGACTCTGCGGCTGCATCACTACATCATCCCGATCGTCCTCATCGGAGGGACAGCTTTCCCAACTCGATTGTCTGCAATTTATCAGGCTCTTCTGTTGGGGATGTGCTTAAATGGCCTCAGTCGATGGGGCTTCGACTCTATCCTGCAGACTGCGGATGAGGTGGGTCCAAAATCCCGTGGCTCTTCCCCCTCCAACTGATCTATCTTCGTAGCTTCGACGAGACGCACCGCTCGGCTCGTCTCTTCCAGAATTCCTCACCAACTCATCCAATCCACTTTCCAGCATTGCCTCAAACCTCACATGGCAATCCGTCGAAGCGATGAACACAAAGAGCGAAGGCTGGAATGGCTTCGCGCTTCTCGTCGACGATGTTGAGCGATACGCGGGAAATGCTTTGAACTTTAGTCTGTCTCAACTTAACTTGAGCTCCAGTGTTCCACACTTCTTCCGGCTGGCTGTGAGTTCGAGCTCAATATCTCCAGACAGGGGTTTCTTGCTCACGATACTTCCTTGGATCATAGTACCAGAGAGACGGCGTCAGTGGAGACTTTACCCAAGCAGCAGTGTGGTACCCAAACGGCACGTTCATAGATCCCCCACCTGGACCTTCGTAATTCGAACATTCGTTAGCCTGCGCCCAACTTGCGAACGCTATACTCTTTCGCCCCTGAGTTATCCTCTTTACTCGATCTATGTGATTCCTATTATTTGCTGGTCTCTTCGATACTTGGCAAGTTGAACGTCTCGGGGCTTGCAGTCTGGAGTTGTTGTCGATGTGTGAGAGTTCGGCAATCTCTCCACCCACGCTCAGATTTGACCTCGATACATACATGCAGCCTATACTAGATGCCCGAAATAGTTGTGAGAGTCTGTCGGTCAGTCGATCTCCGTCCAGAACACTCGCACAATATTACGCTTTCGAGTCGGTATCTTTGCGGGAAACTGTCATGAATAATGAGGCTATGTCTCAACCGTTTTTTCGGGGTGCCAAATTTCCCTGCCAACTGACGTAGAGACAAGATCCATGGATCTTGGCACAATGAGTTCAAGAAAGGCTATAACAATGAATTACTGAAACATAAAATACAATAGGTCACGACTCCAATGTCCCTAATGAGATGATTCTAAACGATCCTGCATTCCGCTCGCAGAAGTACACGACATCGCGATGCCTTCCCAAGTAGAGCACTTC
>KN823052.1:80978-91831 GCA_000827465.1 Tulasnella calospora MUT 4182 | reverse complement strand
CTGAAGACTCAGAAGAGAAACCTCAAGAGTCGGCTGTGTTTGCGGAGTGGCGGCAACTTCACTTGCAGGGACGTGGGGGAAGATGCACGTGATCCAACCGAGAAGACAAGACTCGAGGCCAAGATTGCGAAACCCTTGGTTGGAAGCCCTTCAGGCAGGTTCAGTCATGCTCTCATACCTATACTGTATTCTCATCGACCTTTATGTTTCGTTTTCTGCTCTCTGATCACGATCTGTAGGTTCGAGTTCCGGCCGTGCGTTTACCCCACCTCCATCACCACCCACCACCTCAGACGCCATCCGTTCGCCTGGTCACGGTCCTCTTTTTCCCATCAGCGGCGACGAGGGGACGAGGTCGCCTGTTGCGGCTTCGAGCAAGCGAACAGAAAGGCGTGGCGAGTCCTCCCTTACGGCCTCGCGCGATTCTCGAACGGGTGAGTGCGTGTGCCAGTGGATGTCCTTCGCTTCGTCGGACCTGAGTAAGACCTATATTTCTCGATGCAGATAGCGTGAAATTTGAATGCACGACGGAAGAGCTCACGCGTCCGCAGCGGAAAAAAGCACGTTTCGCTTCAGTCGCGGAGTCCTCTGGATCAACCACCCCAACAGCGAACGCTGCCCTGCAACTCCTTCCACCTCCCTATCCCCGATTCGACGACATGCCGCTCGAGACCCTAGCCCATATTCTTCGACTGTGCTTCGAAGAATTAGAGTCTCCTGAAGCATACGTGGCGATGTTGCACAAACTGTATTGGTTGGGACGGCATCCGCGTGACGTCATCAACAAACTTCCCGAGCTGTGGACCAATGTCCACCCTTCCTCCCCAACTGGATTCATCGAATATTCCCTGCAACAAGCTTTTTACCATCCTATCTCTGTTTACTACAAACCAAAGCCCAAAAGCTTCACCAACTCCGCGCACTCAGAGGAACGATGGCAAGATTTCCACAAGTTTCTTCGATTGGTCAAACCTCAGAGCAACCAATGGGAAAGGATGGATATGGTAGTCACTCCAGACTCATTGGCGAGCTTAACGACGGCTCTCGAGTCCCCAGTTCCCAACCTTCGGTCGCTGTCTGTCGTTGTCACAGCTGCGCCCTGGTCAAATCCCCTCGCGCTACCGATGGCACCCTCTCTGAGGGCTCAAGTGGATCGTCGCTTGAACCTGCTTGCCGGAGAGCGACAGAGCCTTCAACATCTCAAATTGAAGAACGTCCCAGCTCGGTTTGACCCGAGTGCGTTTGCGGGTCTTGTCTGCCTTAGTCTCGCTGATGGCACACGCCTGAGGTACACCGAAGTAATCACGTTCCTCGGAAGCTCTGTCAACCTTCGTACGCTCAGTCTTGCCAACATCCGATGGCTAGACAACCTTCGAGCACCCGCAGTCAATGATCAAGACGTCTCTCCTTCCCAACTGAAGGACTTGACCCTCGTGGAGTTGTTGGAGCATACAGGCCTTACCAACCTGTTGTATCATATCGACATTCGGACATGCCACAGGTTACACCTCCATACACTCGCCACCGTGGAGCTCCTGGGCCAACGTCTAGCTGAAAAGGTTGTCCCGATCGTTGAGAAGATTTTGCCAACGCAACCACACACGTCCCTCGACATCCGCCACTATTTGACTTTGGTCGAAATGTCTTGGAAGGGTCGAGGGACCCCGCAGGGCTCTGATGGGGAGCAGGAGATGCGTTTCCATATCGGGTTTAGCAGTAACAATCCAAACCGCTCAGATCAGCTATTCAACTTCGTCAGACGCGTCCTTGACCTGACGGGCTCATCCGCCAGTATTTCACTTGACATTCACGACTCACTCAGTGGAATAGCCCCTATTGGCCACGGGTTGGGTTCCATCATGGCCATTCCAACCCTATCGACGGAGATCTTACGACGGCTGGACATCACGGAAGTCTCGGCGAGTTTCGCCGAGGGCTATCTAGGTTACATGAAGGACTTCTTGATAGAAGACCGTCGACCAAGATTCCCTCATCTTCGCTCGGTACAGCTAAGATATATACCGTCTTCGCAGGTTGTTGTTCAGTTGTTCCTGGGCACAGCATCCGCTCGAGTCGTTGCTCAACAGCTTAGGCCAAGTGTACCTCCAAGTCACCGTCGAGGAGGACCTTTTCGAGGAAGCGAGATTAATTATTACCCTATCCCCCCCTTGAGCGCCGCCTATTGCGGAGGAGTCTGAGAACCAGGGCGTGGCGGATGAATAGCGTTATATCTCTGCTAGAATAGCTTTAAATTACTATCATTCGGTGTAAGTGTTAGCTCATTATTATTCTGCGATAAATATGAACGAGAGATTTGGCTTTGCTGCCAAAATGACTTGCAGCGGATGAGAGGACAACTGATGACGCGGCAGTACATGTCAAAGCGAGATTCTATTTCATTGCTATTTATGTTAGGGTACCTTACGAAAGCTGAGTCAACGCGCAGGTTTGTCCAGGTGGGACGTCCGTTCCCGTTTGAAGGTATACCAAATACTCATCCGTGACGGATGTTGGACAAGCCAAGAACCAGGACTGAGCACCCCACGGACTTGCCGCAGTGACGGAGAGGCGAACGCTTGACCAGTAATCGCTGATCGGAGCCCCAAGAGAGAATGCAAGGGGCTTGTATGAAGCGGATGGAGATGCGGAATCGGACAGGACGTTTAAGTAATCCTTTGCTTGGCAGATTTTCCCGTCAACCATGCCGGTTGGCTCGAGCAGAGCGATGGTTCCCGGAGCGGTCCACCAAAGTGGGATGCCAGCAATGTTCTTGTTGAGAACAGCCTTGCCATCTAGAGAGAGAAGGTTAAATAATGATTCGGAAAAGTGATACGGGAAAGGGGAGGAGTATCAACTCACCACTCCGACGGTGTAGGTATAATCCTGTGACAGCTATGTTGTTCGTGTTGGCCCGAACCGGTGGTGCACTAAAGACGGGAAGGTCTGTATAGCATGTAACCGTTGATGAGGTAGTAATGGTCTTGGTAGGTGTTGTAGTGGTGGTCGGCTTGTCGGTGATAACCCCCGTGACTGTCGTCTTCGTTGTGGTAGAGGGTGTTGTGGTCGTTGAAGCGAGATTTAAGCATTGGCTGTACCCTATCATGGATGTGTCAGCATGGCTTAATAGTAGGGAATGGATGTACTACAAACAGTAGTTAAGGTAAACGCATGTGGCTGGGAGTGTGCATACCGTCTCGCCTGTGAATCCAGAGCCACCGCATTGACCGTAGAGTGGAACAGTGGCACAGACCAGGCTGAAGACGGACGCGGCAACCGCAATGAGAACTGCGAACTTATACATGGGTTGTGATGATTTCTAGAGCGATACTTAATACCGCTTGGCATTTATATGCTTGTTTCGGACATTCCTAGGGGAAAGAAGTCAACTCGAAAACTCCTGATCGGGAAAATCTCACCAAGTCGATCAGTAGAGCCTAGATACATGAGTACTAACCACTCTCACGCGGCAGCAGAGTGACTGGAGGAAGCACTGCTACTCGGTATTTGTTACACTATAACCTACGCTGGACTGCGTCCGTAGCGAAGGCTTGCCAAGTCATAGGTCGCTCGGTGTGACCTCGGCCAGATAGTTCGGGTAGGTGCAATTCTTGAACTTCTTCAAGACACCTGGCATCTCATGAAGCTCAGTCTGAGTCAAGTTCCAGCTTCTTAGCGGTGGCTGTGTGTTCAAGTCACAATTAACAAAGGGCCCCTTCCGCTTTCCATATCTCTCCAGTGCTATCACCAATGAGTAAAGTGGTTAACCTCAATCTGTGGTAGTATTTCAAGAACGTTTAGTTGTGGGAGCGGAACCTGAAGCAGAAGCCTAAGTCTTTGTTGGGCCCTGATCGAGGGAATCGGGGGAGCAATGTCGCTTCATCGCCGATGCCGCGGTCCGACCGATTCCCGTTCAGAATGGAGCGCTGGCATTGCACATACAAATTTTGCGGTGTATCTTAATCGGGTCAAGAAATTATCGGCCCGGAAATGAAGTCGAGGGAAGACATTCTGTGGAGGCGGAGGTAATAGTGCCGCCCTCCTCGTCTGTTAATGCGGTGCTTAAGACTCGTGATCATACTTGTATTGAAACTCGACCTGGTGATGCTAGCAGAGTGGTGGAGGGAATTGTACAACGAGCCGATCGAGCCGAACCGAGTGCTGGTGCCAAGCATCTGGGAGCTTTATCAGATAACGCCATCGAAGTGCGATCTCACACTGGTGCCTGGAATGTTCGTTCCTTTTCAGCCCCACCATTCTTCTGCTCTCCTCCCCTGCTCCTTTTCCGCTTTGAGATCCTAGAGTAATTATTATTCTTCGCCGAAGACACTACTCACACTTATCTACGTCTCTCCCCGCAACCAAGAAGTCTGCTTCCTATGAGCTCTCCGACATCAGAGCTTCCTAGCCGTTTGCCTTTCTCGAACCCTCCTTCCGATGTTAGCCCGCTCGATGGCGAGTCTCTTGACCTTTAGCTTCCGACTTCAGCATTGTTCCAAGTTGCTGAAACTGTAGCACGCTGGGCGGCCCTACCATCGGCAGGCGTAATGGCCCTGCTGTGCGGTAGGTTACCAAAGGAGGAATATACCAGACTTTTATGTATGCTCTGACACTTGTACGAGTGGGTCGTATCTCGTAAAAATACAGAGGCGGTATCGGGGGGACCGAAGCTGAGATTCGACCTTGTTGCAGTACCTTAGAGACCGCATTGGATACGCATGCATCGCACCCTGCAATCGCACCACTGTACAACCCAGCAATCCTGAAGCGAACGGACCTACTCTCGGTTGATATTGCGTTCTTCCTAGGCGCGGACTCAGACGACCCCTCTGCGTGGCAACAACACCCGCTATGCGTGTCCTTCCTTCCCTTCCCACCTCTCGTCCAAACCTACATCTCACGCATTACATCTATCGCGTCTTCACCGGAACAGGTCCATCGACTCGTCGCACACGCCTGCGTTCGCTACTTTGGAGATTTTTCAGGAGGACAGGTCATCAAACGTGTGGTGGCCAAGACCTACAACCTCGAAGACGGCGAAGGAACGTCTTTCTTGGATTTCGCTGGGCTCAGGGGTCCAGCAGGAAAGAATCACGCCACGTCTGGAGACGTTAACAAGCTGAAGGAATGGTTCAAGGATGGTATGGATACTGGTGTCAAGGGTGGTGCAGAAACGAAAGCGGTGGTCGAAGAAGCAATTCTGGCCTTCAAGTACAACCAGAGCCTGTTCGGGCTGTTGAAAGCTCCAGAAGGTGATGCCAGTAAGATTGTAATGATCAAAGTTCTTGGGATTATATGTTTACAGCAAGTAGTTGAGTCTTGCAAGGGGTTCTTGGCCCTGCTCGTGGAATCGGTACGCGGGGAATTAGCGCTTCATCCGTCGGTCATCCCCTTATTAGTTGTTTTGGTTGGGGTCTCGTACTTGGGGCTGAGGATTTTAAATGTAATTTAGGCTAGTAGTTTTCTGGTGACGACCCTCATTCATAATTAAATTTGCATAGAATATGGGCTACCCTGGCAAGAGGCTTTGTAATACCACCCCTTGGTGTGATGGTACACGTCGTGGCATCCAATTATGTGGGAAGGTGTGGCTACATTGATGTAAAGACGGGGAAGACTTCTCACATGTCGTCAGCTAGGGTGACGCCAGGACGCGAAAGCCGCCAATGGTTTGAATGTCGGTCCTATGTCACCCGCCCCCAAAGCCTATCTCCCCATATGAGAAAAGGCCGGTGGAGCCCCCTTCAGTTACGATTGGCTGTCTCGCCCCCTCAAAGACGAAGATGCGCCTCTCGATATCAATTACTGTATTTTTTTTCTTGATGAAATGCATTACGGATGGTGATTCCGGATCCAGAGCGCACGAGTTGTATTGTCCAGTGGGCTGCATGGATATAGTGGGCTTGCCGACGATGCCTGCATGGTTTCCGTAGGTTCATGTCTTCAACTCTTCAACTTCATATTATAATCAGGGCTGAACGTATCGTTGCTTCATTCACTTCGACAGTCCTATCGGGCCCTCAACATGAATGCTGCAGCTGGGCCTCTCACCCGACTGACAAACCCCGTTTGGATTCTAGGAGGCCCTTTGTCGGTCCGAAAAGGTGGCAAAGTGTAGAGTCCCACAAACAACCACAGTCTGTAGCTTAACCATGGCAAGTTGAGTTCAAGCCCGGACAACGACTCGGGAGAATGCGCGGCTGAGGTCCGATGACCGTCTTAACCCCGTTTTCGACCGAGCGTCCGCAAAGGTGGATTGTTTGGTTGGACCATTCCGCATCGTTTCTTGACAGCTCCAGCGCGCAGCCTTCCGAGGGTGACCCAACTCTTCAAAATGGACGTAACACCCTCGAAAAGACAGACCGGGGGGGCACTGGCGTCGAGTTCGACATCGAGGCGGTTAAAGTTGGGTTCCGTTCGAAAGAACCGCACCCTCTTCTACTGTTTCACAGCATGACTCCATCTCCAATGCAACAAGAGGTTCTGCGCAGTAACGGGCCCTCCGAAGCTCATATATCGCGCTGAATTATGTGTATTCGGTCCGGGGACACATCCGCTCATCCTACCATATATGGTAAGAGTCGCGGATACTTTCCCGCTGTGGCTGTGCTACCTAGCTTCGGCTGTGAGACATGCAGGCGTGAAACGTTGAAAATAGATCCGGCTGCATAGAACGTGACAGTGGAGTCGTTCTGAGAAGGGGTAGTGTGGAGATAAAAGATTCAAGGGTGGGGATTCGTCGGCCAAGCGGGCCGTAGAGAGCTTGGGCCCAAGGTCTCCCAACGCAGGCATCTTAGCCGTTGAATCATCAAAGAGGCAAATTTTCAGCAGAGATAGTAAACATATAACGACAAAGTAACATGGGAGACGCTAGAAACGCTCGGGACTGTAACACGGCGCGAGAACGGAAAAGTTACCGCTCGTTTTCATTTTTCTACCCTTCCCTTGGGGTTTGATGCATCCAACCCTCTACGGCGGCCGCACCTCACATCGCCCTTCGATCCCTCGCCCGGAAAGCGCCCAACGCGAAAGGGCCTCTTCGCTGGCAGTATATAGGGAACGAAGGAAACATGGCCTCGGCTTCGCACCACAACTCTTTTTGTACCCGAACCTCTTACGATATCCGAACTCTCTACTTGAAACATAATGCCTACCTGCCCGACTGCAGACCAACGTGCCCAAGACCAGGCCGACTTTTGGAACCCTGTATGTCGAGCTTTGCGAACCTGAATACCTAGGTCTGACCCTTTTGCTTGCTGCGCTTTGATAGAGGAACGAAAACTGGTGAAGGCGGTAGCCTACTTCCCCCCGTTACCATGCTCATGCTATGTATTGTAGGAACAAACATAAGATCGGATGGGCCATTTGTGGCATATGCTCAATTCTCGTGAGGTCCTACGCCCATTGTTTGTTTACCCGACTGTGACGTACGAACTATGAAATAGACGATAGTAATCACAATCCGCAGTGTTGCCATGCATGCACGGTGAGCATCCGTTTCACCAAGACTTCGATGACCGTGCTTTCTGACATCAGTTCCGCGGACCCTCAGGAACTACCGCGTCCCTGGCGAGCAAAGACAAATTTTAGTATGTCACATCTTCACCCTTCTCCGGTCTCGTCAAGCTAACTGAAGATGAAACAGCGAATCCTGTATCTTCCCATGGTGTATGGCGTCATCTCGTTCCTGTCCTACCGCTTCTTTAGCGCGTACACGTGAGCCCCGTGCGCTTCGGGAAGTCCGACGGTTTCTTAAAGCCTTCGAATCTTTCAGCTACTACTCCTTCATCCAAGCGGCTTACGAATCAGTGACTCTCTCCGCATTCCTGTACGTTGACTCCCGTTGTGTACGATCTCCCTAACCAGTGACGGTATTTTTTACTTACCTTGTGTGGAACTTAAGGCTCCTCCTGATTCAATATGTAGCTGCTACGTCGACGGAATACTCGGCCGAAGCAGCCTTGTCGAAGAAGGATAAGCGGAAGATGCCTCTGGTAAGTCGCCCTGCAGACAACTCATTCTAACTTATCCTGATTCTCGCTTTTGCTCTTTATGACGGATTTTTCAGTTCTTTTGCTTTCGAATCCGGCCTTCGAAGCCGTACTTCATGCATGCCGTAAAATGGGCTGTTTTGCAGTATGCCATCGTTAAACCTTGTAAGGGCGTCCACTTCCTTCACCGACTACGAAGCTCCAGAGAGCTGATTGGTACTTGGATCTCTAGTAATATCCATCATTAGTATCGTTACGGAAGCCGCAGGTGTCTACTGCGAAGGTAGCTGGAATCCCCATTTCGCCTCGAGCTACCTCAGCGTTGTGGACGTGATCGCTATGTTGTAAGTTCTGGCGATTCTTCATTCACGTGTTGAAATTTAGCGGCTAAAACATCGGATTTTACAGTGTTGCGCTGTACGGTCTGGTGCGTCTTCAACAATGGCCCATTTTCTAGTTCACTCGGCATATTAGCTGACTATCCCCTACTCCGCGATAGGTTCTGTTTTACATCATCACCAAGGACATCCTAGCTAGTCGTAACCCACTTTCAAAATTCTTGGCTATCAAGATCGTCATCTTGTGAGGATCTTCGGCTCTCACCGACTAAAGCAGGCAATTGACTCACTTTTGCGACTTCAATGATAGTCTTGGTATTTTCCAGAAGTTTGTGGTACGTGAAGTTAATGTCTGTATAAGGGTTTCAGCTTGACGGATTTTTGATCAGTTTGACCTTCTTGCCGATCATGGAGTCATTCACGGTGATGAGCAATCTGCATCAAGCTCGCACTACCAGATATTAATATCTTGCTTGATTGATAGGCAGTGGGTACTGGACCGACACCAACATCGTAAATGCTTTGGATGCATTCTGCACCTCCTTCGAGGTTTGTTCGTTCCAATATCACCCGCTAGAGTCCTTACTCATTGCCAACACCTATTTCACCTCAGATGGTATTCGTTTCAGGTTCGTTCAATTCTGCCGACTTTGTAGGCGCAGGAGTGCTAACAGGACCCGTATAGCGTTCATGATGCTCAGCGCCTACCCCGCGACGGAGTACAAGGATCCTGCATTGGGAAAGCCGAGGGGCGTAGGCAGGGCCATTTTGGACAGCATCAACCTCTGTGAGAGAACAGAAATTCGATTCCTCTTTGAGTGAGACCGTTCTAACTTTGGGCTCGGATACAAAGCGGATTTTGCGAAGGAAATCTGGGCCTCTATGAAGTGGTTCTTCAACAACTCCAAAAATCGGCGAGAAGGCCAACCTTCGGGCGATATGACGCATGCAAGCGATCCAACTTTTGAACAGGCATTCCTTGGAGTGAACCCATATACGTACGGGACCAGAGATAACACGGGGCTCTTGGCTCAAGAGGGTGTCGCCTATTATCCGATGGGAGACAGGTCTCCAAATGCTAGTCCTGTACCGCACGGATCAGCTGTTTGATAGGATGAAGAGAAGCGCCCATAGCGTTACCAAGGGTGGACAGCCGCGACCATGGATAAGGGTAGTTGGGGGGGACTTGAAGGATTGCGAAGATGCTTGTGGACAAGATCGAGACGAATATACACATTTAATATCACATTATCGTTCATCTTGAGCTCTATGTGTGCGAACTATATCTGATATCGATCTGTGCCGCTCTCCTGCCGAAGGATGGTCGTGTGTCTTGGGGTAACAACAGCCACCTATCCTTCGGCAACCGCAAGCAGCGCTAAGGGCCCTCGCTATGTCGATTAAAATAGCACTTATTTCTCGCTTAGCGGGCACCCTCATTTTATCGTAGAGGATGAAGCCCGATGATCTCCGGGCATCATCCCCGGAGATAGAAGGCATGGCGAGCCTCGTTGTTGCATGGGCTGAGAAGTCTCGAGGCACAGGCTTACCTCACCTAAACAGGCTTTGCCGTGAGCGCGTGGCGGCATAGCCTCGGGGAGGATAGCCGAAACGAACAAATAGAAGGCGTGGGAACCGAGCCTTTTCCCTCAACTCTCGGGTTCTCGTCCCCGATTCGAAGCCGGTCACTACTACGGCCCAATTCGTCCAGACCCTCCGGAGCGCCCATCAGCGATCGGCTAGAGATCGAAAACGCCCGCAAAAATGCGCTCAACCTTTGACTTATTTAAGCAAAGCAAGAGTATTGGGCTTTCCCGTTCAACACACCTCCAGTTCCAACACCCTTCCCGCTCTACCGAATATAACCAACGAGATGCTCGGGCACATTTTCTCAGGAAACCACACATGCCCAACCGACAAGCAACAGCTCGACGCCGACCAAGCCGACTTTTGGAATCCTGTACGCCCCTGCTTTTTCAAACAATGTCTTAGGCCAATAGAGTTGACTCCTGACCCTTTTACCACGTATACTTTAGTGGAACGAAGACTGGTAAGCTGCATTGGTCTGTATCTGCTTCAAATACTGACACGCTTCTTCAGGGATGCACATAAAGTCGGCTGGGTTGTTTGCGGCGTCTGTGGAATAATCGTAAGTGGCTTCCAATGGTCGATCGTGACCCCTCCGAAGCGAACGTCGTTCTTAACGTTCATCTCTCTTCGTAGACCATTTTATTTACAATGTTCAACCTCATATCACACGCACAGTACGTCGCGAGTTATTACAGTCTGTATCGAGCGTCCTTTTGAACAGTTTGCAATCGTCAACTTTAGCAACTACCGAGTCCCTGGGGAGCAACGCCAAATTCTAGTATGCCTCCCTGTTTCGGTTCCCCTCAGAAGGGTCCACTGACTATCAGTATTAACAGCGTATATTGTATCTCCCAATGATCTACGGCATCCTCTCCTTCCTTTCCTACCGCTTCTTCAGCTCATACACGTAAGCCCTATCCCTCCTCTCCTGACAGCC
>KN823052.1:10743-41828 GCA_000827465.1 Tulasnella calospora MUT 4182 | reverse complement strand
AGAAACCCTTGATGACTCTTGAGGAGGGCGGCTACGCCAATCCCGTTGGCAACGACTGGGGAGGAGCTACTCCCGAACTCAACCCTGGTACCTTCACCTCAGCCCCTTATTCGTACTCTCTTGGTGCCACCACCGGTGTCTCTTCTGCTGGTAAGCTCGAGCCCTTGAAAATCGAATGGTACAACGCTTCTGTGGCTGACCTTGGTGCTCATTACAGTCCAAGGCGGTGCTGGTGCTTGCAAGATTACGGTTTGAGAGAGCGTTTTCGGCATATTTACCTATTCGCTACTACATTTGCTGTACTTGTCTACTGGTTCCAATGGAACATTGTTTATCTGTTGCGTTTCAAGTCCGGGTGAGGTGGCGATCGGTACATACTCACTCAAAATATTCCCTACTGCGCGGCCACTCACCGCTCAGTGACCTGTTTGGGCGCCGCCGCCAAGGTGCGGGCATTACCGAGAGCGTTGAGAAACCCTAGTCTCTTTCCTGACTACCGCCAACTAGGCTCTTTGCCAGTAGCGGTAATATATCAAATGCCAGGTCTACATGTATCGTTCAGTCTCACGTCGGATTTATTGGTCGCTCCTGTTTGATAGATTGGATCGCATTATTTGGGCTTCCAGTTAGGAAATAACCCCCAAAGTAGGATAAAATAGCGACCTTCCTCGACTTGTCCTGGATCGGGGCGTCACCGGTTGACCATTTCATGCGACTTTACCGGCTTCCAAAGCGGAATTGCGACGACTCTTTGCATTACACGTGCACGTGCCGCTCCTCTCAGTCAAACATAGCTAAAGAAGGGCATCGACGTTGTGATACGATCCCCGTTAACCTCCCCTCGGCGTGAGTCGGTCAACAAAGTAATCATAGAACTTGCAGTAAGGACGCCGAGCAAAGTGCTCATCGCATACTGCGAAGGAAGTAGCAGTCAAGTTCCTAACGAGTATTGCTTTAGAGGAGCTGTCTCGTAACAAATATATGACGTCATCACCTCAAGGGGTTACGCACATACTGAAGATGTGATGTACCCTGGCACGAAGCGTTTTGTATTGGATACACAGGTCTGACAAATACTTATAGATGAACGTCACCGAGTTGGGCCTAAGGCGGTACTGCCAAGCAGGCACGGCCGTCATGCTGCGGAATGTGATGGGAAATGTCGACATTAATTGGTTTCTCTTGGCAGACTAAACCCAGATGGATGAGTGGATCGGCAGGGTAAACTTTCACGGCGTTGGAGCTGCGTGGTCGGGTCCCGTCCGCTCCGGCAATTTCCCAAACCCCGAGGGGCAGACCCGCCAAGCCCTTGAATCACATTCAGTCAAAATAAAATTGTTCCTGATCCTCCGATAAGGGAAATGCTCGTGGTGGCGCCAACGTGCCAAGGTAGGTGTGGTGGTGTGACTGTGCCGTCGAACAAAGCTTGGCTTTGCTTGTTCAAACATTGTTGTGCCGACATGTGCCGAACCTTCCGTCAAGGTTCAGCTTTACTCTCATTGCTCTTGCTGCAGCAACCATTTCAACTTCGCCTCGCAATGGAGATTCGGCTCCAATTCAACTCGCTTACAACGTCAACTTACCCAGGTTTGGACCGTCATCGGTCGCACTGAACTGTTCCGAACCAGGCCGGTTCCCCTCCAAGCCGAAATACCAAGGACGGATGCCATCCGTGATCGTTATCGGCGCGACCCCAATTACGAACTTCACCCACAGTCCATTTCTTGGCTCTCGACGCTTAAAAGCAGCATGCGGGTGGTTGCTAACGCGTTAAAAAGCCCTGTTCGACCCCCGAAAAGTCCAGGCACCCACGGAAAACACCATTCTTCTCCACGACCTTACGAATCATGACGACACCCGCTATACAATCAGACAAGCAAACAAACTCAACTTCTCCTAGTCCCCTACCCAAAGCGCCCCATCTCCTATCTCCTGAAGACGTAGCCAAGGCACTCTCAACCGACCCTGAAGGCTTATTAGACGAGCAAGCATCGTCGAAGCTTAGCATTTATGGACGCAACGAGCTGGAGGACGGTGGAGGCCCTAGCGCTATCCGAATCTTTATCAAACAAATAGTCAATGCCATGATGCTAGTAAGTTGCCTCCTCTCCGCCGAAACCTGACCTGAATTAACACTCATTGTCAGGTTCTTATCCTCGCCATGATCGTCACCTTTGTCATCAAATCCTGGATATCTGCCGGCGTTGTTGTAGCAGTGGTCGTGATGAATATCACTGTTGGATTCGTTCAAGAATATGCGGCCGAGAAGACCATGGAATCGTTACGCACCTTATCCTCTCCAACAGCTCGAGTCGTTCGGGGCAGCCAGACCAAGGTCATCGTCACTGCCGAACTCGTTCCTGTAAGTCCGTGTCCCCCTCCGGACTAACCACTCCGCTAATCTTGGTTGTCCTCATCCATTCTAGGGTGATGTAGTCGAACTAAAGGTCGGAGACACCATCCCGGCCGACATTCGTCTGTTCGAATGCATGAACTTTGAGACTGATGAAGCTCTCCTCACGGTAATTCTTCTGTTTCTCTTTCAGGAAACTACTTACCAATGCACTGGATCTACAGGGAGAGTCTCTACCTGTCGCCAAGGAAGCCGCAATCATCTTCAAGGAAGACCAGGACGTCGGCGTCGGGGACCGTTTGAACTTGGCCTACTCTAGCGCCACAGTTACGAAGGGACGTGCCAAAGGTACGAGCTCCTGTCTGAAGCCTTTAAGCTCCTCTCTACTAACCCGTCTCGGCCAACCTGCTCAGGCTACGCCTATGCAACCGGAATGAACACCGAAATCGGTCACATTGCCCGTTCGCTCAAGGGCAAAAACTCACGATTCCGCCGGCCCGTCCCCAAGGAAAGCGGCAAGGTGACCGTCGGAGCCTATGCGCGCGCTGCATTTGGGACCGTCAAGGACACGGCCTTCCGATTCCTCGGACTCAACGTCGGCACGCCGCTGCAGCGAAAGTTGTCCAAGCTCGCTTTGATTCTTTTTGCCATTGCCGTCGTCTTCGCCATCATCGTTCTGGCCGCCAACAAGTTCAGCAACAACTCCGAGGTTATCATCTACGCGGTCGCTACGGCGTTGAGTATGATCCCTGCGAGTTTGGTTGTGGTGTTGACCATCACTATGAGCATGGGTAGGTGCATCAGCTAGCACGGGGCGCACTTTCAATTGAACGTGGTTGTTTCCGATTTCCAGGTACTAAACGAATGGTCAAACGCAACGTCATCGTCCGCAACATGAACGCCTTGGAGAGTCTCGGAGCCGTCACCAACATCTGCTCCGACAAGACTGGCACGATCACTCAAGGCAAAATGGTCGCCAAGCGCGCATACATCCCCGCCTACGGAACGTTCACCGTCGACGACATCCGAGACCCCAACAGCCCCACCGACGGAAACATCACTTTCTCGCCCCTTTCACCCGTCGACGCCGATGCGCGTATGCACAATGACAACCGCGTTGACCCTACCAAGGTGTCCGACGTCACAACTCACACCAAGATCCCTGCTTTCGAATCTTTCCTCCGCGTCGCATCGCTGTGCAACCTCGCTACGGTCCACCAAGGACCCAACGGGCAGTGGGCTGCTCGTGGAGACCCTACAGAGATCGGGATTCAAGTCTTTGCATCTCGGTTCCGGTTTAGTCGGGAGACTCAACTGGTCCCTACCGCAGCTCAAGCTACCGAAGCCTCTTCCTCAGAGACCGTGACCTCCTCCGCCGACTCAGAGAAGCAGTGGGTGCAATTAGCGGAGTTCCCTTTCGACTCGGACGTCAAACGCATGTCTGTCATTTTCCGTCGACTGTCCGGAGGGTCCGACGTCGTATTCATGAAAGGAGCGGTCGAGCGGATCTTGGGCGCTTGTACGACGATTCGGACCAAGGAAGGAGACGTAGCGATTACTGAGCAGCACAAGACGGATATCTTAGCAAATATGGAGGTGCTTGCAGGAGAAGGACTCCGTGTTCTTGCATTGGCGCTGAGGGAGTGGACAGAGCAAGTGGATGAGTGGAGAGGATATCCGAGAGAGAATGTGGAGAAGGAGATGACCTTTTTGGGGTTGATTGGGCTTTATGACCCTCCTCGCCCAGAGAGCTACCGTAAGTCTTTCAGCGAAATAGCGATTTTAAAGCGAAGCTTATGACCTTTTGACTTGAACAGCCTCGGTCAAGAAATGCCATCAAGCTGGGATAACCGTGCACATGCTTACGGGTGATCACAAAGCCACTGCCCAAGCGATCGCTCAGCAAGTCGGAATTATCCCCAAGGCTCTGTACAAGATTCCCAAACACATTCTCAAGGCGGTCGTCATGACGGCTGGAGAATTCGATCAACTCAGCGATGACGAAGTCGATGCTTTGCCCGTCCTCCCCCTCGTATTGGCTCGATGCGCTCCCCAAACGAAAGTACGAATGGTTAATGCGCTTCATCGAAGAGGATGTTTCGTCGCGATGACAGGCGACGGAGTGAACGATTCTCCCAGTCTGAAGGAAGCGGATGTCGGGATTGCGATGGGCACCGGATCGGATGTGGCCAAGGGAGCGGCAGACATTGTCCTAACGGACGATAACTTTGCATCCATTTTGAACGCCATTGAAGAAGGGCGAAGGTGAGCACCAAGACCGTATGGTAGGAACTAGTGGCTTATGACTTGGTATAGGATCTTCGACAACCTAAAGAAATTCGTGCTGCACATCTTGGCTGAAAATGTTTGCCAAGCGTGCACTCTCCTCATCGGTTTGGCATTCAAGGACTCTACTGGTCTCTCTGTATTCCCTCTATCACCGGTCGAAGTCATGGTGAGTCGAGCAGATTTAGTCTTTAATCTTGATGCTAACGAAAATTCCTCTGCAGTGGATCATCCTGATTACCAGTGGCTTCCCCGACTTCGGACTCGGCATGATCAGCGCAACTCCAGATGTTATGACCCGCCCACCGCACGACCGCCGCCGAGGAGTATTCACCATTGAAGTTCTTCTCGACATTGCAGTTTACGGAATTTGGATGAGCGCTCTTTGCCTGGCCAGCTTCGTGTTGGTTGTATATGGATGGGGATCAGACGACCTTGGCAACAACTGCAATAGCGAGTACAATGCGTCCTGCGATACTGTATTCCGAGCTCGTGCGACCACGTTTACCTGCTTGACCTGGTTCGCACTCTTCCTCGCTTGGGAAATGATCGATCTTCGGAGGTCGTTCTTCAGGTGAGCTAGGCGTAACTCTCGTTTCCGTGCGAGTAAGCTGATAGTACTGGCTCATTCTAGAATGCAGCCCGGAAGCAAGAAATACTTCACTCAGTGGGCTATCGACGCGTGGAAGGAGAAGTTCTTGTTCTGGTCTGTCATTTTCGGCTTCGTCACCATCTTCCCTATCCTTTACATTCCCGTTTTGAACGAGAAAGGTGAGCCTATTCGTCACTTGCTCTCATCCTCGTTTGATTAATCCCTCCTCTCTAGTCTTCGCACACACCGGAATATCATGGGAATGGGGCATCGTCTTCGTCGAAGCTCTCCTATTCTTCCTCGGCGTTGAAGCCTGGAAGTGGGCCAAACGTGTCTGGGCCCGACACTATCTCAAGGACGACGTCGCACGCGATCCAGAGAATGATCTGGAGGCTGGAGGTGCATTCTCTAGATATACAACTGTGATGACCACCGATACTGTCGCCTCAACAAATGAGAAGGGAAGGAAAGGGCTAGGCAAAAAGTAATGATTGGGCATATGTCCTCGTGAAACCACTCTCAAATTATGTATTACATAGTCGCGGTCCGCCTGTCAGAAGATAAACTACTTTAACCTGAGCTATTAATGCAAATTAAAAGCCAGCCAAATCGAGGAATGACCACCTGGCGAGTCGGGCGCCGAGATTGAGGGTTAAGGCCTCTTGTAAGCCTGACTGGAAGGACTAGAGCTCTGGAATTGTTATCTCGTCGGATATAACGGGGCTCTGCTGTTCAGTATGACAAAACCGAAGCAGGCTAAGTTATCTGAGGGCTGCGGAGGGAGCCAACGCCATATTGCGTAGGAGGGCATGCTCCACGATGATGACAAAGTGAGACTCATGGTGATAAGGAAGAAGCCCGTCGTTCCTTAATACAGAAAGAGAGTGTGTGAAGCAAGCAAGGTCCGAGCTACGCCAGGGGTGTTGCCGTGCATGGCGCCACGATCGAGAGGCATTGCAAATCCTAGCCATACGCGCACATGACCAATATCGGTAATGCTATTCCAGACCGCTTTACCTCCCACCACAGGCGAACCAATTCCACCAGGTATGTAGGTGTTAGCGGAATTATGGTAATTGGCAAGTATTGACCGTACCTCTTGGCTAGTCCCCGTGCCAGGCTACAACCAATTATTCGACCAATGGGCGCGCTGGAAATGAAAACAACCGACCAAGGCACTCCCGAATGCCTCGGTGGGAGAGACCTGCCAGTAGAGCTTTGGATCACGATCGCCCACAGTCTTCGAGTCGACTTGGATCATCACTTCCCTTTCTACCCAGTCCGTCTCTTCGACATGCGCGCACTCAAAAGTCTGCGGCTGGTATCGCGGGCGTTGAATGACGTAACGGAGCCCCTGTATTGGGAGCGAGCCGAGCTATCAGCGAACGTCCGCCCAAGGAAAGCGATGGAAGTTGTCAAGCATCTGAAAGCAAATCATAAGCATCGAGACTACGTCAAGTACCTGGTGTTGGAGAGATGGCGTGCAAAACGTCTTGTCGAGGGGCGGGAAAACGAGATGGAGGCGACGTCTGAAGAGCTGTCGGAGCTCTTTACCAGTATGCAGAACCTTCGAGCAATCCACTTCGAGTGGGTATACCTGACACCCAACATGCTCGCCCACATCTTCACTCTGCCCAAGCTGCAATCCCTCGAGTTCTTACATCTTCCAACCATTCCTCTGTCAGCGCCATCGGGCTACGGAAATCTCCCCGTCTCCTCCGTTTCCTTGGAACAGGTCTTTTTTTCCCAGAGCACGGACTCGAGCGACTCTCTCAGTCCCTCCACCTGCATCAACTTGTTCGTGAACCCGGCCAACGTGGAGAAACTCCGGGTTTCATTCTGGGTGGCACCTATCATCTACAACATCGCAGCAGATGTACCTTTCTCCAACCTCCAGATCTTCGAAACGCTGGAGCCGTCGACTCTCCCTGGGCTGCATCATTTTTACGAGTTCACGAGAAGTTGCCCAACCCTCAATCGCCTAACTCTCAACCCTAAGGTCACGGATCCAGTTCCGAGTTTAGACCTCATCCCGCCCCCGCCCAGCGACGTACTCGCCCGACTTCAATCATTCCGAGGCACACTATCGGCGGCCGCTCAAATTGTACCGACGCGTCCGGTAGAAGAGTTGTATGTTAGCTGTAGGTCAGATAATGCCCACACTAGCACGTTCGGGCTCGCGTTGCAAAGGTGCTCAACATCGTCCAAAACAATTCGGGCGTTCCATTTGAAACTGGTGGAGCTAAAGGAGGAGCATCTGTTCCTAATCGCTTCCAGTCTCCCTCTTATAGAGGAGCTGGAAGTTGGGCTAACTGGTCACTTCATACTTGGGAGTAGGAAGGTACGTAGGCCAGGGGAATCCGGCTAACGTTGGGGACGCTCAGACTCATCCCACAGAATAAAGTCACGCTGCATGTAGACCAACTTCGACCACTCTCGAAACTCCGCTCCTTCACGTTAAAAAACACCGTATGGGATTGCAACGACCGTCGAGCGATTCCAGAGCCACTTCCAACGATGGTGGATGGTCCAAGCCAGCCTGAGGTGATGAAGATTCTTACAAAGAATCATCCTTTGCTCGAGTATGTTGAGATTGGGCAGACGGTTAGATGGCACCGGGAGCGGGACGGATGGAAATGGAGGGGTCCGGGTGAATGCGTGGCTGTGAACCTGTGAAGCTGCGAGGCGATATGGAAGTATGATTGGCGTTTGTAAGGCAAGATGTTAGTTACTTCTTCAAGGACTTAAAAAGCCATGTATACAACAGTGTATGAACGAGACCTTCACACAATATCACACATTCTGGACAATAAATTCCCCAAGCATCAATGCATTGGCAGCATCTAAACTAGTGACCGTCTCGTTACTACTACAATAAGCAAACAGGGTTGCACGACCAGCGTACGACAGCAAGAAAGAAAAAGGGCGGGGGAAGGCAGCACAGCGCCTAAGAAAAGTTGACGTGCCAGCGTCGACTACCCACGAAGCGAACAAAAAGAGCAACCGGGCTCAATGTCCTTCTAAAAAGGGTCTCTGCCTAGAAAGCGACGATCGCACCACCGCTGTGAAACGAAGAAGAATCATTAGTCGCTAGAGAAAGGGCAGCAATTAAGGAGGTTACGTACTCGGAGCGAGCGGCAATCCAAGTAGGGAAGGTGTTGATCTTGGGTCCACGCTTCTCTACTTCGGCCTCGGGAGCGACGTCACGCTTGCCGGTGTTCTTGAAAGGAATGATATCACCACCGTCAGACATGACAGCGTCTTGAACATCGACTTGACGCTTAGAGTTGAAGGGGACGATCTCGGCGCCATCGGACTTGGAGGCGACTTCGACGGGGACGGCGCGCTTGGTGACATCACCTCCTTGGAAGGGTTCGATAACGCCATTCCTAGGAGAGCAAGCAGGCGAGTCAGTATTCAGTGATGACTAAAACGGAACAATCATGCGCTCACTTGGATTGGGTTGGAATCTCAGCAGGGACGGTGTTGACGTTTCCCTGGCGCTTCTCGATGATGGTCACCGCACCGACGACTTGCTCCCTAGCAACGCAGAGATGACATGAGTTTCTGGTCGGGGTAAGATGGGCCACGTCAACTTACATATTTCGGACGACCTGCTCACCACGCTGGACGAGACCAGCCTTTTGGAGGGGCAGGGGAAGGGGACGAGCACCGACAGTGACGGCAGCGACGGCAACGGCGAAGACAGCGACGATCTTGGAGAAGAACATGATTGCTTTTTTGTTGGATGTTACTTCGTTAGAGAGGTGAAAAGGGATAGTCGAAATAAAACTAGCAGGTGAAGTGCTGGTGATTTTTTTCTTTGGGTTTGCTGTGAAAGTGTGGGTGAAAGTGTTGCGAAAAGAAAGTAGAACGAAGTGATTGAACAGAAGTGAAAGACGGTGCCAACCGGTGGACTTGATGCAAGGGGAAGAAGAAGAAGTGAAGGCGAACGAGTGAAGGGGAAGTGAGCCGAGGGATTCAACGGGGATGCGCTGGCGGCGTCTTTATATAGGCATGTCTCAGGGTCTTGTACGTTCCGGTGACGATGGAGATGGCAACAGGAAGCCACGGAAGACGATCAACACCTTCACAGTTCAGCTAAAAATGCTTGCACCTTACAACCGAATTGTCTTGTTGCTCTGCAACCAAAGGCCATCTGTTGGCCGTCCGGTGAGACCGAGAACAGCAACGGCACGCCAGCACTCCCCGTCACGTGATGAAGGATTGTATTTACAGACAAAAGGACGAACCGGTACAGCTTTTCGAACTTGTGGTCAACGGAAACGGGGGCTTGATTCTACCAAGAGAAAAGGCTCTGTGCGTCAACTGTCGTCACTTTGGTAGCTACACGTGGGTTGTGCTGGGTGGTAGAGACGTGTAAAGACATCAAGTGAGAACGTTGGATACTCAGGAGGAAGGTGCCCTGTCCGTTCCCGAATTGTTTAAGAAAGGAGATGGTGTTCGTGGGTTTACGGGATAAGAAGGTTCGAGGAACAGGAAATACAGTCGATTTGGTTAGGTTTCAGGATATCGGGTGGCCAAGTTTGTAGACCTTTACCGTAATAGTTATACCTTCCGTTAAGCGACACAGGGCTGCGCAAAGAGTCAAAGAGAAACTACCCATCCAACCCGGTCGTAGCAACTTTGAGACGGAGACGATGAAACGCATAACCATAGGGTGCTAGTACTACCCATATGCTATGGCGAGCGAAGGAAACGATCAAGTCCGACAACTTGGATGCACCATCACAAATGTTATGAACCGACCCAATATTTACGGTGAAAGTGGTACTGCTGACATAGACCTATCCGTTTGTGCACACACTGCGAGGCTGGGCAGGAAGCGCCACCCGCTTGGGCGAGGTCCGCTACATGCGCGCTAATGTCAGGGTCCCAGAAATTTGACCATTTCAATCCCAACCGCGTCCCCAGACCACCACCTCCTGCCTCCCTCTAGATCTAGTACATTCCAATGTCTGATCCACGGTTTGCCCGAATCAAGACGGACCCAAGATTCAAGCGGCCCCGCAAAGATCAGCACAAGGTCGTAGTGGACGAGCGGTTCAAGTCCATATTCGAGAACGGCAAGGGCAAAGGAAAGAACAAAGCTGGTAACAATGAATATGAATAAACCTTGAGTTGGCGTGCTCATGGCAATGCATATCTCTGTTCAGGACCTAGAATAGACAAGTACGGTCGACGGGTTTCGGCCACCAAAGAACGAGACGATATCCGCAAGTTCTATCGGCTAGAGGAAAACGATGATCAATCAGAAGCTGGGCCATCAGACCCAGAGAAGGCGTTATCTAAACGTCCTGATTACGCTAGAGGAGAGGTCCTGATGCAGTCTTCGGATGAAGAGGAAGAAGAAGCGGACTCAGCTGAAGAAGGTCCAGTCGAGCTTGGTCCAGCGAGCTACCAACTCAGACGAAAAGCCAAAGCCAAGAAACACGATGAAGACGTGCCCTCTGACTTCGAGATCAATCTAGACGAGACTGAATTCGCGGATCTTGATGCGGAGGCAGCCGCATATTCGTCAAGTACTAGCCGGTTGGGTTTCGGGGAGCAGAAGCGAACAACTCAAAAGGGTCAGGAGACTCGTCGAATCGCCGTTGTCAACCTTGACTGGGATCATGTCAAGGCAGCTCATCTATTCAAAGTCTTCAACTCATGCGCTGCCATGATGGAAGATGTAGCAGACGAAGAAGTTGCGACGGGCAAGACCAAAAGAAGGAAGAAGAAATTCGCACTTCCGGCCGGAAGATCGAACCGAATACTCCGCGTGACGGTGTACCCGAGCGAATTTGGGAAGGAAAGGATGGTGAAGGAGGACGTGGAAGGACCTCCGGCTGAGATTTACGCGGACCCTCAGAAGGGGAAGGATGGAAAGAACATATTGGCAGATCGGAGACTCGCTCTTCGGGACGACGATGAAGATTTGGCTAACGTCAACATCGAAGATATCAACGAGAAGTCTATTTATCACCAGGAAGATGCGGACCATTATGACCAGGACGCGTTGAGACAGTACCAACTCGAGAGGTTACGGTAGGGAACTTGTTCATGTGCCCATCTTAACGAGCGACCGCTGAACTTGTTCCCCTCACTCCCAGCTACTACTACGCAATAGTTGAATGCGACACTCCTGAAACAGCTGCTCATGTCTACAAAGAGCTCGACGCAACGGAGCTGGAGCGCACAGCGAATTTGCTCGACTTGAGCTTCGTGCCTGACGAAATGGATTTCGATGGCGAGGCTCGGTAAGAATTTGAATCCCATCATTCCGGACGCGAGAGAGGTCTAACCGTGGGGTCGTCTTCGCAGCGATGAAGCCACCCAAGACCTTGGGAACCTCAAGCCATTGAAGTTCGAGACCGGCGTAGGCTCACCCTCACTTCTAGACCAAGCCCCCAATCCTGACCTTCTCTTTATAGGCGCTTCGAAGTTCGAAGGTCAAGCTCACATGGGATGACAATGATGCAGATCGAGTCGAACTCACAAGGCGACCTCTGACGGCGGAAGAAATTGAAGCCAACGACTTCAAGGCTTACCTCGCTAATACATCCGACTCTTCGGAGAACGAAGATGAGGCTCCGAATAACAACAGAAAGGCTGAACCTGAGAAAAAGAAGAGCCTTAAGGAACGGAAACAAGCAGAACGGGACCGTTTACGCAGCCTCTTACTCGGTGGTGGGAGCGGCGGAGGAGATGGAGACGATTTCTTCGTGAATCCAGATTTGCCTGAGGGATGGGGGGATGGTGCAGGGAAGAATAAAGCCGCCGAGATGGAGATCACGTTCACACCCGGCCTCAGCGCGAAGAAGGATGGACAGGAAAGCGATGAAGAGAACCTGACGACACTGGAGCGATACAAGAAGAAGATGAAGGAGCAGAAGCTTGCCAGGATGAGTAAGCTGGAGAAGCAGAGATGGAAGAACAACGGCGAGGACGATGTTGCAGAGAGGGATAAGGCAAGCGCTAAGCGAGGAGATGAGCTTGGCAAGGATGGGTTCTTTGACTTGGAGGGTGCTCAAGATGATGATCGTTCCGACGACGATGGTCACGGGACGAAGTTTCGGCGGCCATCCACGAAAGAAGAACTCGCTCTTTTGGCAGCTGACATGGAAAATGACGACGGTGGAAAGCGTCACTTCGACATGGCCAAGGTTCTTAAAGCTGAGAAGATGTCCGCAAAGAAGAAGCAGCACAAATTCAAAAAGAAGGGTCAACATGAGGAAGAAGCAGGCAACGAGGATGAAGTGGAGGATGGACGTGACTTTGAAATCGATGTTAGAGACCGGCGGTTCCAGGCTTTGCATGATGAGTACGAATTTGCGATTGATCCTAGCAACCCTCAGTAAGTCCTTTGCCACCAGGCGCTTCTGATGTTGAGACGGATCTCACGAACCTTGTTATAACCATAGTTTCAAGAAGACGAAAGCGATGAGCCAACTCCTTGACGAGAGACGCAAACGCCTTAAGCAAAAGGTGGAGGCGGAAGCGGGGGAAAGAGGCGAAACGCGGACTGGAAGCAAAGTAGCTGCAGGAGAAAGAAACGGCGATCTTGACCTGCAGAAACTTGTTCAAAGCGTTAAACGAAAGTCGGGAGCGAAAGACGCACCGCATTCAGAGTCAAGGAGGGATAAGAAGAAGAAGTTTAAATCTAGTTATTGAACGGCTTATGAAATATTATGCGGTTTAACTTCAGTACAATCATCAGCGAAAGCCGAACTGGGTGACATGAGGCCAACCTGATACTTTGAACATGTGTCTGTTTCGCTTCGGATAAAGGAACTGTAGGCGCCGTTTATTCCATGACCCTTCACAAAGAAGCAGATCGTCACGCTTCCCAGAACTCGAGCAAATCCTTCGTGAGATCTGTCTAGGCTCACAGATGATCCGGGTTACATGATGATGTTGCTATCGAAATTTGGTGGTCCGGCTCCAGAGCATGGATGCAGATGGCCAACATTTTGGCATGCTGCACCCCTGATCTACAAGAGCACCATCAACCTTGAGGTTTGGCCTCGAGGCAATCTGATCCACCAGATATCAATATCACATCAGTTCAGAGTACATGCAGCCAGTTGTGGCAAGAACAGCGGGCGAGACCCGCGGAGGAGGCGCTAAGATACGGGAAAGGGGAAATCAACGCTGGAGAGGGCGTTTCCCGGTGTACAACGAGCCGAGCCCCCCACTCAAGTGAGGGAGACGGTCTCTACCCGAAGCCTATCATTGTCTTCACTTGTTCTGCGCGGCCTCTCGGGTGGCGCATCATATCTTAGGCATATCTTAGGCTATCGGTCACCAGCGCTGAATTTAGATTAGACAAAGATGGCAGCATGAGAGTGGTACCCCAAGAGAAGGTGGAGGCCACAATGGACTGCCATTTGAGTCGAGCCCAGCAAGATCAAGAGGACTACGGAAGGAATAAGGATGGGTACAGTGGCAAAAGGAGAAATATTACCCCCTGTCCCATTAGATCCCATAGATACGGTCGGAGAAAGACCTGAGAGTGAGTGAAGCTGGGATGAAAACGCGAAGCTTTTTGTTCGCTGAGGATGAAGGGGAAACCAAAATGAGGGTCCGGGGATTTTTTCCGGCAGAGATGACGCAAAGTGTGATGCTGTCGAGGGTAAGCCTCTCGCTCTCGGTGTTCAGTCTTACAGCCAATATTCTAGAAAATTCGTTCGTTAACGATGGAGTATGAGTTTGATCCAGAGTGTAGCGGGGCGCTAGACGTACGTGCATTTCTCTCAGATACTCCTTTTAACATTTCCCCATTCATGCACAACAGAGGCGATCCGTTCTTGAATTTTCTCCTTGCAGGCTAGGCACTGAGTCGAGTTGGCAATTGGCCCAAAAGCCGAAACAATAGACGCCACGGAGGTCGCCTGGGGCTTATCAGCAAGGAGAAGCTCCGCCAAGGCTGCCTTCCAGGCCTTCTTGACCGCACGTTGAGTCACTTCAGAGCAGGCGGCGGTGTCGGGGTGTGTGTCCGGAGGAGGCCCGAGTATCCTCTTCAGCGCCTCCACTCGGCCAAAGTGCAGGAAGAACAGACGTCTGAGATAAATGGGCCCCATTGTCATAGCATCCACTTCAGAGACATTGGATAGAGGTGTCTTGAGCGTATGTTCACTCGCTTGCACGCAGACCGAATCAATGGCATGGGCGGCACCGAGGGAATACACGCGAAGGGGATCCATCTCCGCCTGCCTTAGCAATACAGTCCAAATTTCATTCGTTAGGCCCGGAGTCGGCAGGCCATATCTTGGTAGCGCTTCGAGAGCACCGGATATGACTTCAATGCTAGGACCGTATCGACCACAGCGCCTGAGGTAACGAGAAGGCTTGAACCAGCGAGATCTTACAGACGGTAGGCGGTATCAAATACCTACATGCCATAAGTGAGGTGCAGGACAATATTGAGCACCACGGATTCTTCGCTTACGAATATAGTGGACATTGTGTTTGCCTGACCGGGCGGAGACGACTCAACGAAAGGCATATTGTCTTGTCCCCCGCCGAAGTAATCTCGAGTGCCCGGCTCTTGATCATGGTCATTGCGGTGTGTGGGAGAGGTGGTATTAGGGGTGTACTGTGGCGTTGATATCGATAGGAGCATGCCGAAGTTATTATTTGATCTCGCCCGGAGAACGCTCTGGTGCACGTAGAAGAATACGGTATCACTAAGAAGAAAGGGGGATGTAGCGGACTGAAAATAGATGGGAGAGTTCAGACGTACCTGGTGTGAATAATGAGGTCACTGCGACTTCCGTCTGCAACATTCGGTAGAAGTGCGGAGGGGAAGAATGTGGTCGAGACACGAATCTCGGTCTGAATTTCGATCGGCGCTCAGCGATACGGCTGGTCCTGAGGTTCGAGATGCGTACCGAACTAGCCATAGAGGTAGAACTTGGAGCGAGCGAAAATTTATTCGCGGGAGTGGTTTAACAGACTTGTGATTTTTGAGCTAGCAGAGGAGGTTATATACCTTAAGGTTGATTCGATAGGTCAAAGTGGTGCACCGCACCTTGGGCTCCCAACTCCACGATTTGCAAATTGGGATAGTGTTTCTGAGAGTACACACCACATGACGTATTGTAAACAAGCTGCAATAGTCAGGGCAGCGAAGAACATGATCGGCTAGTCTCATGCCTATGGGCACGTTGCGACCGAGCCTTTTCCGGGGCATCCCGCCGCGGCCCAGTCCGAAACCGCGTCTCAATCTGGCTAGGGATGCTTCCCCGGCCACGGTAAGCAGGCTTGCCTACCTGTTGTCTGGCCAGGCCGTTAATGCGCAGCTCTGAGATTTCTCCGGAAACGTATATTTTTGGAGTGGAGTTCGGGCAGAATCGGTTCGTCGAAGCGGTTTTCAGAATACGAACCCCGACATAGTTGGAGCCTGGAGTTGGACGGTGGAGGTTGCTGTACGGAGAAGCGGTTTTCAGAATACGAACCCCGACATAGTTGGAGCCTGGAGTTGGACGGTGGAGGTTGCTGTACGGAGATAAGCGGGAAGGCTAAGTGGATCTCGATCTCTCCAGCTGGGTCTAGCTCCTTCACTTGACTTCCAACCACTCCACTCGGAATACCCGCGCCTACTTTGGTATAATTGCCATTGGTCCGCATCTAAGCCCGTGCCAAGATGTCTGCAGCCGACCGAGTCACTACCGATTCCGGAGATGTTGCCGAGCTCACATTTGGGGTGCTCGATGTCAACCAGTACTTAAAATCAATACATAGCGAGCAAGCCGGAGCTCAGGCGATGTTCGTCGGCACGACCCGAGATACTTTCCAAAGTGAGCCTTAACCTTTAACCCTATCACTCGTCCGACGGGTTTAACTCAAGATCAGCCCTGTTACCTCCCGAAAAGACAAGAAGGTGGTTCGATTGGAATATGAAGCCTACTCAAGCATGGCCCTTCGAACCCTCACTTCAATCTTCCTTGATGCCCGACGTCAATTTCCGGGTATCATCCGCTGTGCAGTAAGCCACAGGCTCGGCAGCGTTCCGGTCGGGGAAGCGAGCATTGTGGTCGCCGTCTCTTCGCCACACCGAAAAGCCGCATTTGAAGCGTGCGAGTTCATCCTTGAAGAAGTCAAGTTGAAGGCTCAGGTTTGGAAGCGGGAGTGGTATGAGGGCGAGGACCCTTCCCAAGCCACGTGGAAGGAGAACTTTCCCCCCAAACGCGAGTAACGATGTAAAGCGCCAAGCATCGAGAAGCTAGAATTATATCTAGGGTCAATAAAAATCGATGAAAACACCATGAGCCGTTCATCGCATAGTAGGCATGTCTACCGAGGCCTTGTTCCCGATAGCGTCTTCGGCGCGCCACAGACTGGTAACGGTCTACGTTGGCCCTGGTCAGCGACTCACTTTATCAATTTCCGAAGGCTTTTCATATTGCGTACCTTGTTCTGCGTATAGAAATTAAGGCCCTGCTTTCCATAGAACGAAACGTCTCCCAAGAAGCTGGCCTTGTTGCCTGACCAGGAGAATTGAGGGAGAGGAACTGGGATTGGAACGTTGACACCGATCTGTCCCACATTGACCTCGCTCTCAAATTTGCGTGCAGTGGCACCAGATTGGGTGAAAATGGCGGCACCGTTACCGTACTTGTTGGCGTTCACGATTGAGATAGCGTCGTCCATGGTATCGGCTTCGATGAGCACGAGGACAGGGCCGAAGATTTCTTCCCTGCACAATACGGAGATGACAAAAAGTACTAGTCAGTCAATGAAATTTGCAGCGGCAACGGAACCAAACCTACTTGTAAGCCCGCATAGTGGTCACCGCTTCAACGATCGTGGGTCCTACGAAGTTACCCTTTTCGTAACCCGGTACCACGACGCCGCGGCCATCTAGGTGGATCTTGCCGCCCTCGTCCGCGACGGACTGGATTAATCCTTCGACGCGTTGCTTCGCAGCAGGGCTGATCAAAGGTCCTCTGCAAAGGGATTACCCTATTGAGTGCTTTCAGCGCATAGTGTCGTGAAAAATTCTTACAAATCAGCGCCCTGCTCAAAGCCCCCATTCACCTTGAGCGCCTTTGCCCGTTCGACGATCTCCGGTATCCAGGACCTAAACGACGTGGAAACGAAACAAATCCGAATATTAAAACCCGATTCTCCTGCAGCCGGAGGAGGAAAACAAACTTGGCATTGCCGACCATGACAGCTGCATCAAGCCCCAAGGATCAGTAAGCGGATCTGATGACAAGCCTCATAATGAAGACCGGACACTCACCAACAGAGATAGCCATGCACCGCTGACCAGCTGCGCCGAATGCGGCCCCAATAATTGAGTTGAGAGCCAAGTTCTTATTGCCTAACAATTTAACCGATGGGGCAGCACCGCCCGGCAAAAGGTCAGGCTCAACCCCCAGAACGGGCACATCCGAGGGATTTTAAAGCATGTCTCTCTCTTACAGTCAGGCATGATAAGAGCATGGTTCTTGGCTCCGAGATTGGCTTGAACGCGTTTGCCGTTTTGGGTGCCACTAAATTGAACAGGGGTTTTGACAGATTCTTCATTAGGACGCTGCCTCTGACGTTCTGTCAGAACTGGATCACGATGTCAACTGACCGTTCGTAAATGTGCTTCCCTGCTTTATCTCCACCAACGAAGCTTATGGCCCGGATCGAGGGGTGGTCACAGATGTTGTTTACGGTTCCGACGGTTCCATGGACCACGTTAAGGACTCTGGGGTAGAGGAAAAGATGATCATAACTTTAATCAGCAGCGAGTTTCTGTAGGGATTGAAAGACTCGAACCCTGGCGGCATTCCGGCCCGTTGACAAAGCTCGGCGATGATCATGGCTGCTCCGGGATCTCGCTCCGATGGTTTGAGGACGAGAGTGTTCCCCGTACATGTTGCTAGAGGGATAGTCCATAAAGGAATCATGCTTCATTCAAAATGCCATGGGTTCAAAAAGGTGTTAGCAACTAGAGAATGAACTTTTTTGCAGCATATTGCGCTCACGCAGGAAAATTGAAGGGTGCAACACTGAGAAATTTTCAAGTGAGTGTTCAGTGTTTAACGAGACGATCGTCTCTTTCTTTTTTTCACTTACCTCGCACAAACACCCAATGGAACGCGGCGATTGTAGGTATCCATGTCTTTGCTAACCTCCAACTTGTCCCCAGTCATGTTTCCTGCGATGCCACAAGCAGTCTCGACGACTTGAAGACCACGAAGAACATCTCCTTGAGCATCGTTGTAAGTCTTGCCTTGTTCAAGGACGATGCTTGATGCCAATACATCTGAATTTTCACGTAATAGCGCTTGAAGCCTACGTCGCGCACCAAGGTCAGAGACGCTCCGCCAAAATGAGAGGATAATTTCGACTCACTCCATAGCAACTCTTTGCCTCGTCAAGATGCTCGTTCGACTCCAAGTCTTAAACGCCGTCTCCGCCGCGTCCACCGCAGCGTTAAACTCCTCGTTGGTCGTCTCCGGAACACGACTTAACACGGCCTGGGTCGACGGGTCGTGCACTTCCACCCACTTATCGGCTTTGCTCTCAACGAACTCTCCACCGATGAAGTTCTTGGTTGTTCCACCGGATACGCTGGTACCTTTCCATTTGGCCAATTTCTCAGCAGCAGCGTGGGCTTTTGGAGAAAGCGTGGCATAGGTGCGACTAGTAGCTGTGGTGAGTCGAGCGGATGACGAAGCGTTTCGGATGAGTGACTTTGAAGCCATTTTTCGCTTTGATGGGGAGAGAGGTGGGAGGGAACGGGAGAGCGAGGGATGGTGGAAAGAAGTTTGGAGTTTGGGGATCCGAGAGGTCAGGTGAGAGGCGTATTAGCTAAGCACGCGCGTGAAGTGTGACGGCGAGCAGTGCAGCTCGTGACAGTTTCCTGACGGACCCGCGTCCGATGATCAAAACCCAAGCGAGTCTTGTTCGCGTATGGGGAAGATACCAAACTAATAATCAAAAAGAAGTTTGGCGAAGAGAAGAAATGAAGATAATTTTCGTTGAAGGGGGTTTCGATTTAGAAGGCCACATCCTTTTCCCACTTGGCCATCCTCTCTCCCCTCAGTCCAATCGCGGAACGATGCTAAAGTTGACGCACTGGGAGTCGCACCCGATCTTGAGGAGGCGAGTAGCTTTGCTGACCATGGGCGTGCCAGTTCCATCGAAAGTCATATAACCGATATGGCCAGCGGAGTTCGGAGGACCCCTCTGTCCGAGTTCCGCTTTTATTAGCGAAGTCCGAACGATGGGGAGGGGGGAGCGGAGGTCGAGAAACGTACCCAGTAAACGACTCCACGATCATCGCTGGTTCCGTATGTCCAAGTTTGAGCTCCTGAGGGTGCGGTGTCGCTCGAGCATGCAGCGACGTTGGCGAAGTAGGGCTCGGTGGCCGAGTTGGGATTGTCGATCGTCAGACAACCAGAGCCGACGAGAATGCGACCTAGAATTTATTTGAGCCGTACTTGTTTGAGCCAACACACCCCAAGCAAGAAATGGATGGGAAGATGTGACTTACCGACGTGGATGTCTTCGTCCGGGTGGTTGCCAAGGAGGGAAGGGCAGGCCTGGAACTTGACTTTAATGGGCGTTCCTGGCTTGCCGTAGACGACCTGGTTGTGCTGGTTCAACGTGACCCCTTTGTTCTCACCTGCGAGGCAAAGAAAAGGGCAAAGAAAAGGGCAAAGAAAAGGGCAAAGAAAAGGGTAAATAAAAAAGGGTCTATACAGCTAGAGGATGTAGTAGCAGAAGCTAAGACGGAGCGTACCATTGGGATGGACTGCGAAGTAACCTTCATGGACCGTGTAGCACTTTTGCGAGACGGCGGGAGCGGCCTTGACGCCCAATCCGAAGAATGAAGCAGTAGCAAGAGCGAAAGTGAACTTCATTGTGGAGTAAAGAGGGGTTTCTGATGCAGATATGAGAGAAGAGAGAGAGGCGAGTTTGTTGGTTCTCTTAGGCGGCTCCGCTAACGTCTTCTTATACCGTTCTCATTCCGACCACCTGGCCACCGACTCGTAAGCAAGGCTATGCACCCTGTCGAGCTCGACGGGTAGCCGATCTGGTAGTTACTGCATTCGAACGTGCTGATTGTCGGGCTCGACTGCCAAGTGAGCAGGGTGACGGCATCTTCCAAGCGGGCGGACTCTACAAACCGCGCCCCTCTAACCACGAAAATGGGAATTCAGACAGGTCGCTGACTGATCTTCTTGGCTTGTGGGGGCTGCAGCGCGGGTCTTGGCAGGCGCTTCTACCCTGAATGAAAGCAATCGAGGTCGACGTCGTTTAGCGATGCCGTACGCCTGTATTTATCCGCGTTTGCCCCTCTGGAAATCGCACCGCCACTTTCTTTCCAAGACTCGATCCGGCCCTGGGCAATCTCGACGGTCCGCATGGTTCGAGCACTGTGAAAGAGGCGCCCAGGGTGTGCTGTAATGCGAATCATGCTACAGCCGCGAGCGAGACATTGATGAGTAAGGTGGGGTCGGGCGGACGACCTGATGCATTTCGGTCGAGTCCCGGCGAGAAATTCGGGGATTACACGTCAAGAGTGGCCTGGGATATGTCTTGGCGGAATAGCCTTGAACGGCGAGGGATCTACAGGCAGGGGAGAGGGAGAAGGGATCGAGAGTTCCTATGTCGCTCTGGACTGAAACTTCGAGTTGACTTAAGCTTATTCTGGGTCTCGGTAAAAGCCTCTCAGTACAGATAGACATTAGGTACCCGTAATGGACCCAATAGCAAGCCACTAGGCTTCACTAAATGGGCAGGTTTCAGAGAGCTCGGGACGGATGTTTCAACTACTACGATTGCGCTTCATCGTGCGTGACTTCCGGCAGCACTCTACGGCTTTGAAGATTGATCAACCATGCATGTAACTTGCGTTCGGGGTCACCGTGAATTCGTAAGACAAATTCAAGGTGATTCTGTAATAACCGCCTCGGCACGGGACATCGTCGTCGGTTAGCAGAGTATTGCGAATCTTGAGGTCCGCCTCGGACTCGGGGGTAACACCGAGGACGGCAGCGCAACTCGTGACGATGTCCAGAACCAACTCGCTCGAACAGGATATTTCAAAGTAGAACAAAAATACTTGTTCGTCTCTGAAGTCCAATACCAGAGTAATAATCGATAGAAAAGTCCGTTTGGTGAAGAACAGAAATCAAGGTATTTTCGTTCCACGGGGGGAATATCAACCCAGCCGCCTTTCCAGCTCCCCTCTTCAATCCAATTGCGCGACGATGTTGAAGTTGATGCACTCGTGGTCGCATCCGACCTCGAGGAGGTGATCAGCCGTAGTGAGGGGCGTCCCAGTCGAATCCTTCGGAATATAACCGACGTGGCCGTACGAGTCAAGAGAGCCCCTCTGTGCACGGTTCAATGCATTAGCGACCAAAGGGGCGAGCGGAGGTTTGGGGGAAACGCGCGTACCCAGTAAACGACTCCACGATCGTCGCTATTTCCATACGACCAGGTTTCACCTGCCGAAGGAGTGACGTCGCTCGAGCAAGCCGCAACGCTGGCGAAGTAAGGCTCGGTGGCTGAGTCGGGGTTGTCGATGGTTAGGCAATCCGAGCCGACGAGGATGCGACCTGGAATATATTTTGTTATGAGTCAATACTCTGGAAGCTAAAGGGGACATGAGAGGATGTGACTAACCAATGTGGATGTCTTCGTCAGGCCAGTTGCCAAGGAGGGTAGGGCAAGCCTGGAAGTCGACTTGGATGGGGGTACCCGGCTGGCCGTAGACGACCTGGTTGTTCTGGTTCAATGTAACTCCCTCGTTTCCACCTGCGACAAGAGAAAAAAATATGCTTTAACAGCCAGAAGATGAGTAGCAGAAGGTAAAGCGGGGGACGCACCATTGGGATGAACGGCAAAGTAACCTGAGTGGACGGTGTAGCAGGTTTGCGAGTCGGCGGGAGCGGCCTTGACACCGAGGGCGAAGAAAGCAGCAGCAGCAGCAGTGAGAGCAGGAGTGGACTTCATTTTGGAGTAGAGGGGCTTTCTGAGCACAGGTATGAGAGAGGATGGAGGATTGGCACGAGGTTAGGCTTCAGCAGCGTTCGTCGACGCCAGTCTTATACACATCCCATATCGAGGGCTCGGTCACCGACGCGTAAGGAAGGCTATGTGCGCTGTCGACTTCGATGCAGCTGACCCAGTAGTTCTTGCATTCGAAGGTGCTGCCGCCGGGCTGATTGCCAAGTAAGTATATGAGGACGGCACGGACCAAGAGGGTCCCGGACTTCTACCCGCCCGTCCTCTTCGAAAATAGCAGTTGGGGAAATTCGTTTAGCGGTCTTCTTCGGCTTGGGAGATCGCATACTGGGTCTTGGCAAACGCTTTTCGTCGAATGAAAAGCGGGCGAATGGTTTGGCGATGCCGTCCGCCTTTTATTTATATAATTATCCGTGGTTGCCGTTCTCAGGGCACACCGCCACGTTCGTAGAAGGCTCGAATAAGCTGGCGATGCCGACGGTTCGCATGATCGAACCTTGTAAGAGGGGCGTTCAAGATGTGCTGTAATAGGCTGTAAGATGGATAATGTTATGGCTGCGGGAGAAGCATTGCTGAGTAAGGTTGACGTTTTTGGGGATGATCTATCTGGTGCCCTCCCCGAGTCTGGCGGCCGAGCCTGCGAAAAGTTCGAGACATACGCATCGGAAAGTGTCGAGGATATGATATAGCCCGGCGGCCCGGCGTTGAGTGGACCAGTAGTAGAGGAGACGGTTAAGAGGCTGACATATCCAAATTGAACCTCGGCTTACCCAGACCGTCTTTCTCGAATGTTGGCTTCTGATCACGTGCGACACTGGGTAGAAGTATCCAAGTAGCAAAGCCGCTTAGCTTCGCTGAACGAGGAGACTCCAAAGAGAGCTCAGGACGTAGCTTGCTGTTGCGCTCGTTCTTCTTTTCAGGTCCGGTGTTGAGGTGTGGGGAATTTGTTCTAGTTTGGTGGGCTGGCCATTAGAGACGGGAAGGATTGAGATTTTCCAATCTCGGTCTGGGCTCGGACCTCGACTTGACTTGGACATATTCTGGGTCCGGATATAGTGTTTTCGATACAGAGCGACATAGGAGTAATGCATCGAATAGCAAAGCCACTTGGGTTCGCTCAATGATGAAGGGCTCGAGAGGGGAGCTCGGGATATATATTGCTATTCGCGTTCGTTCTTCATCTTGCGTGCCTTTCCAACGGCTTGAATTGATCAACCATACCATGGAACTTGCAATCGTGGTAGCCGAGGGGAAGGCGCCCGGTTATTTTAAAGGCACGCGAGAGAATACTGTCGTCGGCTCGGAGAGTATTTCGGATCTTGAGCTTTGTCTCGGACTCACGGGTAACACCGACGACACGCCTGAACATTCCCGAAATCCCGTGCTCCGATAGCCACGGTCAGTGGTTGAACGCTGCGTGGCAATTTGGTGAACACTTGACTGAGACTCCGAGGGTTCAGCCTGTCGGACTTCGGGCCGCCGGAAAACCGAGTGAGATCGGACATGGTGAAGGGAGAGGAGGTGCATGGAGCAGCAACGAGGTGGGCGGAAGCTTTAAAAGAGTCGCATGTGAGTGGCTGTTGCAGTGGGTGCGGTGAGAAGATGAAGGGCCACAAGGCCTTGCGTGGACGATCTCAATCAGATACATTCAAACTCATCTCTCCTCTTACTATTCGTTGGTGGTGATAGGAGACGCCCAAAGTCTACATCTGCCCACCAATTAGCAAGGGGAAGAAGGATGAGAATCGCAGGGCACATGACAGGAAGGAGTGAGATGGGAGTGCAATTCACGTGAAGTCCCCACACTGAAAAACGCCGTCTGCACTGTAATCCCCTTGCATTTC
This sequence comes from Tulasnella calospora MUT 4182, assembly GCA_000827465.1. Taxonomy (NCBI): domain Eukaryota; kingdom Fungi; phylum Basidiomycota; class Agaricomycetes; order Cantharellales; family Tulasnellaceae; genus Tulasnella; species Tulasnella calospora. The sequence goes on along the minus strand of KN823052.1, from coordinate 17,767 downwards.
GTCCACCTTCCCCCATCCACCATCCACCCCACCACCAATACTCACCCTCACCACCGCTCTCAGGCTAATCCTCGACATGCTCTCCGTTGGCAAGCAAGCAAAGGACGATCCATACGCACAATGGGATGCGCTGTTACCGAGGGAACCAACACTAACACCAGCATCGGAAGAGCCAGATTTTGAATGCCGCATATGGTGAAGACGAGTCCTTCCCAATTTGCGGCACCATTTTGACTGACTTGTGTTGATCGTCTCAGTCAAGAGCCACCAACAGATCCTTGTGTCACCCGGTGCGGGCATCTCTACTGTCTCAACTGCCTCCGTCAGGTATGAAATTTCGTTTCGCTGCGCGCGGTCACCCCAATACCGTTTCGCTGACCCCTCGTCCTCCCTCCAACCGCACAGTGGCTAGACTTTAGTCCCAAATGCCCAACCTGCAAGACTCTCAGCTCCATCCACGACGTCGTTCCAATCTACCGTGGCGACTCGGCGCTCTCAAGTGGTCCGTCCAGTCCGGAAGCAGCCACTTCGACTTCCTCTCGGTCTTCTATTTCGCTTTCCCAACGCCTCCTCTCCCCACCTCCTAACCACCTCCTCCGTCCGCTCTCCGATGACTCTCAAGTAGCTCCCTCGGCGTTCTTCCCGTGGTCTTGGTCATCCACATCCCCGGGCCAGCAGCCACCCCAACAAGAACCATCATCTCGGTCAGCGTCCAAGACCCGAAGCTGGCGCCGCTCCTCGGCGTTCACCACCTCCACGTCCTCTCCTGCATCCTCGGTTCTCCCCGAATTGGCGTCCCCAAACCTCACTGCAACCAGCAACAGCCGCAACAACAACACCATGCTCGCACCTCCGCCACCACGTTTCCGATTCACGCTCGAAGGCGATCCCACGGAGTTACCGCCCGCACCCCAACTCCTCCAACCCGCACACCCGAACGCCGAGGAACCGGAAGAATGGGACACGGACGACGAAATGGAGTTTCAGTTGAACCAGATCGCTTCCATAAAAGTGCCCCAAACGATTAGCGACGCTGTTAATGGGGTCACAGCCGCTGGGGAGGTGTATCAGGGTGTGTACCAGGGCCAGCCCGTGAGGAGGGCCTTGAGCGTCGTGGGGTTGGCGGTATTCCTCACCGTGCTTCTCAGGTGAGGCACCCGAAAGGTCGAGTAAGCGGACGCCGGGGGCTGCGTTTGGGGAGCCCCAAAAGTCCTGAAGAGTCCTGAGCTTTCAAAACACAACCATCTCAGTTTTCCTTCGCATCGTTCTTATATGTTAAATCTACCTATTTTTTCTTTTCACGACCCAGTTCACGAAATCGTTCTTGGCTTTTTCCCTTCCAATCTTCCACCTCTATCCCCATCCTCCCATCGTATCCCCCTCCCATCGTATCCCCCTCCCATCTATCCTCCTCTTTTACGCGGACCTCTCAACTAGTTCTCGGTTCATGTATTAAGACTCATTAAAGCTCTCTCGGTCATCCAAATGTACTTATAGATTTTCTTTTTTCTTCCGTCTCCTCGATGCGTGCTTCCGTTCCGCCGGCGGGGTAGAAAATCGACGCGTGACACGAACCCTGGGCAAAGTCGCGTGCGGGACCGAAGCCGCAACCACCATCCTCGATCGCGGTTGTTCTTCCTTTCACCACCGCCCTCGTGAAGGTCTACCGCGATACCTTGAAGTCGTTCAGCACCGATGGCAGAGCGAGCAGGTGTGAGTGTGCACCCGTTTATACATCACCTGAAATGCAGTCTAATCTGTCTGGGGGGCTTTTAATTAAATTAGTACACCGTGACGATGTTCGTCATCGACGTCTCGCCCTCGATGGCGAAGACGCGCGAGATCCAGCTGGCACCTGGACCCGACGGAGAAGAAAAGACGAAAGAGGTAACGAATTTGGAATGGGCCTTGGAGTTTGTGTTGTTGAAAGTGCAGGAGATGGTACGTTATGCATGCAATTGTGGGGGGCGCGCGCCCTGCAGTCGAAATTGGAATTTAGACCGTTTTGGCTGACCGCTGCGTTTCTCGTTCTTTGATTATAGATCTTTGCTGGACGCAAGACGGACCAATGCGGAGTTATATTGTTTGGGACGAAAAGTACGTGAGACGGGGTAGGTTCTGGGAGTGCGTTTGACTGACACCAGGAGCGTCCCTTTTCGTCACGTATTAGAGACCAAGAACTGCATCAACGAAGCGAATGGAGGGTACGACCACGTTACGGAGTACATCCCCATCGCGCAACCGACGCAGCAGACGTTGGATCTCATTTCCGCTATAAAGCCTAGTAAAGTCCAAGGAGATGGTGAGCAGCCCCCCCACACACTCTCTCGTCGTAATGCACCGCCCCGCCCTAAGTAATTTGGATGTTCGATCGAAACAGCCCTCGATGGCCTCATCGTCGCCATTCAAACTCAGGCGACGTACCTCGGAAAGAAGAAAACCTGGACGAGGAAGATCACGGTCCTCACCGACGGAGAAAGTCCACTGAACACGGAAGATTGGGAGGGCACGGCTGAAAAGCTGAACGAGTTGGACGTGCGGGCCACTATCATGTCAGCCACCTTCTCCATTTCGGATGATTTGAAGCGGGCATGAAAACGCTGACTCTGGGAGGGAAACTGGTGGTTTTGTAGTGGTGTGGACTTTGACGATGAGGACTTCAAGGAAGAGGATAAAAGTGAACAAAAGGTAAGCGGCTCCGGCTTTTCTCTTCAGTATTGCTGGTTTACATCTCCTGACTTTCCCGCGTCACTCACATGTAGACCCAAAACGAAGAATTCTACCAGCAGCTCGGATCACAAATCGAGAAATGCCTGATCGGCTCGTGTTACCAGGCCCTCGAAGATTGCGCTCTCCCCGACATCAAAACGGTCAAACCAGCCGCGAAGCACATCATTCTCCGACTGGGCTACCATTATCCCGATCAAGTGGACGACGAGGCCGACGATGGAGAAGCGGAAAAGGGCATCGAGATCTCTGCGAGGGTGCATAAAGTCTCGTCGAAAGCTTCTCCGGTCAGCTTGAAGAGGTTTATCAAACGCGGGGTTGGACGGGATGGTGGTGCTGGGAAGTCGACGTTGCAAGATGATGACGATGAGGATGATGTTATGGACGACGCTGAAGAGAGGAAACCGGACGTTGGAGGAGCGGTGTATGCACCCGTAGAGAGGGAGACGAGATATCATCTGCGACCGCCTGCACAAGAGAAGAAGGAAGAGGATGATGAAGTCAAGTTGGAAGATGGGGATGCGGAGAACGAGGTGCCGACGTTGGGAGATCTGGTGGACGCGGAAGATTTGGTCAAAGGGTACAAGTACGGAGCTACTTGGGTGCTGGTGGACGAGGAGTTTGACAAGTTACCGACGAAAGCTGGAATTGAGGCAGGTGTAAGACCGACAAGCGGTTGTGACCAGCAGTGCTAACGGCGCTGGCTTTGGGTTCGCCTCACCCCTTACAGGTTATTGGGTTCATGCACGCGTCAAAAGTAAGCCGTCCCATGGGTTCTTACGCCTTCGCAGAGATTGACGATTCAATGCACGCTTTTACATAGTTTCAACGGTGGTACCTCATGGGTGAAATCTACAGCCTCAGCGCGGACGACAAGTCGATACGTTCCCAAATCGCTCTGTCGTCCTTTATTCGAGGAATGGTCATCAAGGACGTGCTTGCCATTGTTCGGTGGGTTCACGCGGATGGAGCAGACCCGAAGATGGCTGTTTGTTGTCCAATCGTGGAAGTAGAGAGGGATTATCTGTTTATGGCTAGGGTGAGTGGTCACTTTTATCAAGGAAACGTAGAGGAGCTTAACGACTTGGCGCCCTTAATTGGAAAGGTCCCATTCGCAGAAGACTTGAGGAACTATACGTTCCCTTCGCTGGACGATTTGAAGAACAAAAAGGGAGAAGCGGCGACGAAGCATCCCTTTGTCACGACTGATGAAATGGTTACGGCTATGGAGAAGTGGGTGGACAAGATGGATTTAATGGAGGCGGCAGAAGATGCCGATGGGTTCGTCTTTCTTCGTGGCTGGAGTTGGATATGATTCAAGATCCTTTCTCCTCCTTATAGGGCTCCAGAACCATGGTTTGATATGTCCGCTTCTTACAACCCAGCAATTCATCGCTTGAAGACGGCCCTGTTCCATGGGTCCGTATTCCCCGACTTGGAGAACAATCCCATACCGCCGCCGCATCCGGAACTTACCAAGTACTTGGAGCCTCCACCTGAAGTTGTTGAACGGTCGAAGAGGGCGTTGGAGAAGCTAAAGAAAGCCGTCGACGTCAAGCTCGGTGGGTCTGGGTCTGGAAGGTTTGCCCGTGTTGATATTTACCGGACTCCGTCTTCGGTACCCCTTTAGTTCCTCCAAAGGTTCGTGGAAAGAAGAAAGCCAACGACGTGGATGCGACTATGCATACAGAGGACGACTTCGATGTTACCGACCTCCTGGGAGAAGATGCTGCTGGCCCAGTCGGACCGTCTCGTTCGATGGCTACTCTATCGCTCAAATCCCCTCACGTCGCATCTCAAAAGCTGGAAGCCGAGAAGAAGAAATCCAAGATGGAGCTGGACGACACGGATACGGAGGACGAAGACGAGCGGGCACGTACTCCGGGCCGAAGCCACTTACCAACACCCGACCGATCTCCAGCTGGCCCGACACCGAAGAAAACCAATTTGACGCGACAAGAACGCGATGTACGACCAGGAAGGATCATAGGAAACGCATTCCCATTAGAGGATTTCAAAGATAATCTGAAAGAAGGCGATGTCGTCTCCAAGGCCTTGAAGGATATGAGCGCGGTCATTCCCGAGATTGTGGACGAGTCGTTTAGTACCCAGAGGTACGACGAGGCAATCCAGTGCATGAGGGAGATGAGGAAGACCGCTTTGCAGGTACGTGGAGCGCGTTTTAAAACATACTACAAGTGTTGAACCGCCTGTTTGATTTTCAGGAGGATGACATCGACATTTGGAACGAGTCAGTTTCGATCTTCCGTGACGCTCAATTCCAGACACAAGTTCTGACGTTTTATTTCTGACTATCCAGTTTCCTCCACGAGTTCAAGGAGAAATGCCAGCGTCCAGGCTACAAAAGAAAGGACTTTTGGGACAAAGTCAAGGCGATTGGCATGCAAATATCTCTCATTACCGATAAGGAAGCCGAGGTCCACGAAGGGTATTCCGCAGTTAGCGAGCTTCAATCTGTTCAGGTAATTTCAGTCCACGGATCTTGGTGGAATGAGAATCTTACCTGCGATTTCCTATTCTAGTTTATTTTTAGTTAAGAATACGTGCCTCTGTCCCCTTTCAAACCAAATCCCATATAACCATACCTGGAGAGCTCTTGAGTTTGGAAATTGGTAATGCAGTGTAGTGAAATGATTGCGAACAGACGGTTGCAGCTCTGATAAGATAACGCTCAACAAACACGACCAAACCCATTGACAACGATTTTTCAATCTCGACCAGCTTGTTGTAACTAGACCATGAATACAGGCCAGAGACGTCAGCCCAACAAGCGTCGAAAGTACGGACCTAAGGAACCTCTCTCGTCTCGGTCTCGACCAAGACTTCCCACTACCACTTCAAAGCGGCTTCAAGATGAGGCGGAGAAGGACGAAGAGGAGCGACGGCTTGAGAGCCTCCTCTTTGGGGCACAACTACCAGCCAGCGCTTCCAAGGGGAAGCAAAAAGTTGCGCATCCTGATGGGAAATCGGCTGTTGAGCGCAGTGGGCTCGGTCATCTCGCTGACTCTGAGGTGAGGTTGGCACCAGTGCGGAATTTGAGGTACACTCTGACCCGCCGCCGTTCATAGTTGTTTGTCGCGGACTTCCCTGACGAGGACGAACCTTCTGTAGCCAAACATACCTCTGAGGGCGAGGGAACAGGAAACCATTCGAGTTCTGATTCGAGTTCTGACACCGAGACTGATGCTGGTGCGGAGCCGTCCTCTTCAAGACCCACATCCGCAAAGCCCGCCGCTTGGTCCACGGGGAAAGCCTCGCTATCCAAGCCTTCTGCGTGGCTAGATTCTTCAGATGCAGCGGTTACGGTTTCTCTAAAAGATGACAAGCGCCTGCGCAAACTGCGAGATCTCCCGGAGGATGACCAGATCGGCGGACTTCAATACGAAGTGAAGCTTCGGGAGCAGTGAGTGATATTATCAGCGCCTCTCAGAGATTAAATTATTTACTACCTTTAATCGACAGATTCGAGAAGATCAACCCGGCTCCAGCCTGGGCGTCTGCCGCTAGGGACAAGTTACGGAATCCGAACCCTAAACAGAAGAGAAGGAGGTCATCCCTCTCTTCACAATCTTCTTCTGATGAAGAAAATTATGTTGAAGAACTACTACACGCTACTGGTTCAATTATTGATACCGACCAACGTCCATCTCTGCTCCCGCCGACGAAGCTCGACATTCTCGGGCTTCGCGATGCGAACCAGAGCGGGAGGTCAGAGAGCGAAGTTAGCTCGGTTCGATTTCACCCTTCACCAACGGTTCCTGTCCTTCTGACTGCTGGTACCGATCGGCGGTTACGTTTATTTAATGTAGGCGATGGGTTGACTGTCTGTCATGCGATTCACGCTAACTCAGTCCATTGCCATTTAGATCGACGGGTTGACAAATCCGATTCTGCAGACCATCCATACCCCAAATCTCCCTATAACAAACGCTCAATTCCACCCATCCGGTCAATCCATCCTGTTATCTGGTGCACGACCCTACTTCGTTACGTACGATCTCCAGTCCGGCGCTACCACGGAATCGCCTCGCGGCTTATGGTCATCCTCATCAGTTACGGAAGATGGCAAAGCACAAGGAGACCGAAGTATGGAGATTGCCAAGTTTAGCGATGACGGGAAGCTACTCGCTGTCGGGGGACGAGGAGGTTATGTTCATTTACTCCAATGCGGTTCTGGTGGCGGTGGGGCCAGTGCACAAGTCATCACAAGCCTGAAGATGAACCGTCCTCTAAAGGACCTGGAGTGGTGCGGTTCATACAGTGGAGGAGGGAATGC